>PVIR01007553.1:48814-60547 GCA_004026965.1 Petromus typicus | reverse complement strand
CCTTATGTCGTCCCTCTTGTTTTGTATTGTATGTATCTGACTCTTCCATCCTCTTCCACTTGTTCCTGTGCTCTCCAGAGATTGTCTTCTCGCTGGTAGCCCAGGAGACCCGAACTCCGCATCTGGACCTGTCCTTTGAGCATCTGGCCCACCCCACTGTTCTGCCTTTGCCAGTGTCTATGAAATCAGCACCGCCCAGCCATGTCTTATGATGTGATGAATCTAAATCACTCTCCACTAACCGAGGGTGGGGTGGGCCTCATGTCAGATTCAGCACTATAAAAACCCCCTGTCTTAGAACAGGTGTTCTATAAACATTTAATGAATAAATGCACACTTGCCTCCGATTTCATTAAAATTTATTCAACTTCATTCAAATTAGAGAAAGATTCCCACCTGCTAAATAGATTGGCTTCCATTTTGTTTCCGATTAAGCCACATATGAATCCTGAGGTAGACTAATTTTTAGTCAATTTCATAAAAATTAGTCAAATTTCTTGACAAACGGAAAGGACAATGCTATTTGACCGATCACTAAAAGTCAAATCGCAGTTTTGCCTGGTCTTGTAAAAGAATCTATTTTCTTTTAAAAATTTTTATTTTTATTTGTACATGTTTACAGCACATTCCTTGTGGGAAGTTGGTTCAGGTACATAATACATCTTCATTCTTTTCTATCCCCTTTCCCTTCCCTCCTTCCTCCTCTCCCATCTCTTGATCTCTCTCCCTTCTGAGAACAATTTATTTGGCTACTTCCTATTTTCTATCTTTCAGCACAACATTCTTAAACTCCAGTAATTTTTTTTTTTTTTTTTTAGGTTTTTTGAGACAGGGTCTCGCTTTGTGGTTCAGGCTGGCCCTGAGCTCAGCCTCCAACTCACATCACAGCAATCCTCCTGCCTCTGCCTCCCAAGTGCTGGGATTACAGGCGTGAGCCACCACGCCCGGCACTGTGGTATGTGGTGCTGGTTGCTGCTGGGCGTGAGTCTCCACACCCAGTATTGTTATGTGGTTACCGGGGAATCGAACCCGGGCCCTTGAGCTTGCAAGACAGGCGCCGGAACCACTGAGCTAACTCCCCGGCCCAAACTCCAGTAATTTAATATGAGTAATTGTAGCCCTGCCTCTGGGATATCATATTTCATTTCACTGGACCACCTCCGATGTCAGCTACAATTGAACTAGACAGTTCATTAAGCTCAAATTCTCGACTCTGCTTACCTGACCTAGGCTGTTCTCGACCTAGGAACCTTTAACATGCCCACAAACTCAGAAGTGAGAGGGTTTCTTGCCTCGAGTAGTGGAGCTGAGGCCCAGCCAGTGGATGAAGGAGCTTTGGGGTACACCACTCCCTGCTCCAGATGGTCCTGCTCGCTCCACAAGGCGCATGCGCAGCACCAAAAGTCCCCGTTCTCCACAGCGGTACTCATGAGACTGACACTTACTACTGACCTTTACTCCTTCCCAGTCAGCACTCTTGCCTCCTGGGCTCGACTTCCAAATGAACCTCCTTCATCTGAGTCCTTGGATCAGGCTCAGCTTTGGAGGGAGCCCCAATTAAGACAGTCATGCTTTCCCTGTCCAATCAGCATACAAATTAGTCTGACTTCTTAGATCTGACCTGTACTTAGTTTTAAGCGACTGAAGTATTTAAAAATCTTTACCCAGTTATGGTGTATCTACTGTAAGGTCGGTACTGTCCCAGCTTTATAAGACAGCAGAATGAAAACTGGCTCGAGGTTTGCGGTTAGAAGATCTCAGGCTTAGCATCTCTGAGTGCTACTGGGCACGTGGCAAGTTGTCCAAATTCCTTCATCCCTGCCGATGGGATGCAAAAAATAATAATTCATCTTTTTGAAAAGTGAACCAAATATCGTTAAGACTGGAATTACCTACAAGAGTATAGTACATGTGGTCTACTTTTTACAACATACTGTACAGTTATTGAATAGCATTTGCTTGCTGTGTGAACACAGAGGGCCCATGGACTATATTTTATAAGGTTTTATCCTCAAAAATACTTACCATTACTCCATATAGATTAGTCAACTAATAAATTATTGATTGGCACAAAATATAAGATTCTTGTTTAGTGAAGTAATACATACTGGGTTTTCTTTATTTCCTATATTATTATTGTCTGTTGTTAACCTTTCCTCCATTTTTCTTTCTTCGGATTTTATTATTTTCTTAACTTTTCGAAAACAACTTCACTGATTTTCACATTTCACTTTTTAAATATAGACTTTTAAAATTCTAACTGTCCATTATATATATGTCTTACTGTGTTTTAGATATGTGGATATTTAGAAAATTTTAAATGCTTCAATTAAAACTAATATATTTGAATATGAATGTAACATTTCAAATATGTTAATAACCCTCAACACTGAGGCAAAGCTTAATAAACATGTATTTCTTCATTGCTAATTAAAGATATTCCACTAACATATTATTTGTTGATTTCTAATTAATTGCATTGTGACCACACAGAATAATATTCCATATGATTTCAGTTCTTTGGAATTTCTAGGCCCTTACTCAGTGGCCTATTACGTGGTAAGTTTTTCTGATGTTTCAGTTGTAAATTGGAAGGAACGTCCGTTCTTGAGAGGTTTTAGACGTCCTTCTACATTCATGTTAACGAGGTCATCCGTCGCTCTGGGTCCCTTCTACTGTATCCTGTCTCATCTTCTACTTGCCTTATACTTACTGAAAATACATTCTAACTGTACACTATAATTGTGACTGTCTGTCTCTCTATTTAATATGAACTTTGGCTTCCTTTAAGGTTATTTACTCGATATATAGAAATATAGAATTGACATGTTCTTTTTATATTTTCCTTTGAATTCTACTTTATCTGATTTGCAGTTACATAAACTTTATTTGGTAAATCTTATTTAGCACTTTCCTTTCTGTCTCCTATGTATTTTAGATCTCTCTTATAAACAGAATAATAATTCTTTCCTCTCCTTTTTAAAAAAAAGACTCATTATTTCTCTTTTTATGACTCCATTTACATTATCAGAACGTCTCACTATGTTACTGTTACTTCTTTTTCTGTATTTTCTTTCATCTCACTCGTATAAGCCACACTGCAGGTGTTTGGTTCTGTATAATCTATTAGACCCGTTCATTGAGTCTTTAATTTCAGTTCTTGTTCTTAGCTTTAATTTCCACTTACTTTTTTCTGCTGCAGAAATTCTTAACCTTATCTTTGTAAAACATGGTGAGCTCATTTAAAATGTTTATTTAAATATTTGTAATGTCAATCATTCTACGTTTCTCCTAGATTTTGATCTTACTGCCTTTATGTCTCATGGGACTATTTTAAAATTATATGGTAGATATCATCGTTTCAGGTTGTTTGTAGAACAGCTTGGCATCCTCTGTGAGGGTCACCCAAAAGCTTCAGCCAAGTATCGAGGTGGGAGCGCTCCCGAATGTCTGACGACTTTAGCAAACTGCTATATCTTCAATTTCTCTTTCTCAGATGAAGATAATTAAAGCCAAGGTACAAGAATTGGTCTACTTCTGGCTTATATTACTCTCTAGGATATGCACCACTGTGGTCTCGCTGGATTACTCTTATTTTTCCATCACCTTTGAGTGAGATTATAATTTGTATTCTTTGTACTGTCCTTTTCCTCGTGCTGAAAATTTTATATATATATATATATATATATATATATACCACTGTATGTGTGTATATATTATATTCATCATACTAGGCCCAGAGCACTTTACCACTGAGCTACTTTTTGTTTTATTTTTTAATTTTTATTTTATTTATTTATTTATTTATTTTTTGAGACAGGGTCTCGCTTTGTGGTTCAGGCTGGCCCTGAGCTCAGCCTCAAACTCACATCACAGCAATCCTCCTGCCTCTGCCTCCCGAGTGCTGGGATTATAGGCGTGAGCCACCTCGAACGGCACTGTGGTGTGTGGTACTGATTGCTGCGGGGCGTGAGTCTCCACACCCAGTATTGTTATGTGGTAACCTGGGAATGAACCTGGGTCCTTGGTCTTCCAAGACAGGTGCTGGAACCACTGAGCTAAATCCCCAGCCCTTATTTTTTAAATTTTTAAGAGAGATTATCACTAAGTTACCCAGGCTTGTCTTAAATTTGTAATCCTCCCACTCAGGCTCTCCAGTAGCTGGGACTACAAGTGTGTACCACTAAAATACATTTTCATTTTAACTGAAACATAGTGAGTGAGCATATCTATGGGATACTGTGTGACTCTTTCTCTCCTTCCTTTTTTTTTTTTTTTTTTTTTTTGCAATAGTGGGGATCAAACTCCGGACTTTGCACTTGCCAGGCAGGTCTGGTGCCACTGAACTCCATTCTGGCCCCATGTGGGATATTTTAATATAGGTATACAATGTGGAATGGTCAGAGCATGGTAACTGTCATATGTGTCACCTCAGACATTTATCCTTTGGTTGTGCTGGGAACATTCAAAATATTCTCTACTAGCCATTTTGAAATGTTCAATTGACTATTGTCAACCAGAGTTATTCTGTGTTCAGGATAGCAGAAGTTATTCCTCTGTTGAGTTGCTGCACTGTGCCCCCAACCGTGCTTTCTCTGTCCCCCATTCCCACATGCTAATGCAGTTTTTTAGCACACTGATTTAAGGTATTTTATAAATGTACCTATTATTGGGGTTTCTGGGTCATATGGTGTTTCTATTTCTAGTTTTCTGAGTATCCTTTACACTTTATTCCATAACAGTTGTAGTGATTTGCATTCCTACCAATGGGAAGATAGGAATGCTCTCCTTTCTTTACTCCTTTGCCAGAATTTTGTTATATTTTTTAATTTTGCATAACGCTGATCTCATAAAGGTGGATAATATTTCATTGTGGTTTTAATTTGCATTTCTCTGATAATTAATAAGTTGAACAGTTTTAAAAAATACTTACTCAACTTTTGTTTGTCCTTTTTTCAGAAATATCTCTTCGGAGTCACTTGCCAATCTTTAGTCAGAGTATTTGTTTTATCTGCTGTTGAGCTGAATTCCTCATGTGTTTTGAAAATTAATCCCTTGTGAGATGAATAGTTTGCAACATTCTCTTAGATTCTATAGATTGTTTGCTCACTCTGTTGAATGTTTCCTTTGCTATAACCCACTTGTCGATTTTTGCTTTTCTTACTTATGTTTTTGAAGTTATATTTTTTAAAAAGTTTTCCTAATCAATATCCTAAATGTTTTTCCTGTATTTTCTTCTATAGGGTTCATTTTCTAATTTTACATGTAAGGCTTTAACCCATTTGGAATTGTTTTTTGTGTACACTGAGAAATATTGTTCTAGTTTCTTTCTTTTGCACAGATTTGCATGTATCATCTTTTCAAGAACCTTTCCTTTCTCTGGTTTATTTTGTTGATGCCTTTGTTGAAAATCAGTTGTCTGTAAACACATGTATTAATTTATGAGTTTTCTATTCTGCACCATTAATAATGTGCCTGGTTTTTTGACAGCACCATGTTTTGGTTGCTTAGCTTTGTAGAGTTTTGTGAGGTGAGGTATCATTATGCCTCAAGCTTTTTTCTTTTCCATATTATTGCTTGGATTCTTCGGGGTCTTTTGAGGTTTAGTGTAAATTTTAAATGTGTTTTGTAATTTCTGTGATGAATGTCATAGGTATTTTGATAGGATTGCACTGAATCTGCAGGTCACTTTGGGTAATAGACATTTTGACAAGATTAATTCTCCAAATTTATGAACATGGATGTCATAACATTGTTTGTGTGTCCTTTTCAATTCTTTTATCAATGTTTTGTAATTGTCATTTAGCAGTTATTCTCTTCATTGGAGAAATGTGTTCCTAATTACTTTTTTGTAGATATTGTAAGTTAGATTGCTTTCTCACTGATTTCATTATAATACTAAAATATATTTTTTGTATGTTAGTTTTGTTTTCCTGAAAAATTACTGCATTATTTGGCAACTCATATGGGTTTTTATGGTGATGTTTTTAGGTTTTCTGTACATAAAATCATGTTGTCTGCAACCAAGGATAATTTGTCTTTTTAATTTTTTTCCCCAGTACTAAGAATCCAACCAGGGCTGTGCATTGAACTATGTTCTCAGCCTTCTCTTATTTTTTAATTTGAGGAAGGGTCTTGCTAAATCACTGAGTCACTAAGGCTGGACTTAAACTTGTGATCCTCCTGCATCTCCCAGAGAACTGGGATTATAGGTACAGCTATATGCCATTATGCCCAGCTATATTCTCATTTTCTATTGGGATGTTCTTTATGTCTTTCTCAAGCTCTGTTCCTCTGGAAAACACTTCCAATCCTACTGTACATTAAATAAAAGGAGTAACATTGATGCACGAGTCATCTTCTTGGCCCTAGAGGAAACAATTTCAGCTTTCCATATTCAGTGTGTTGGGAGTTGTGAGTTTTGTCATATACAGACTTTGTTGTGTTGAGTTACATTCCTTTTATATATAATTTTTGAGGTTTTTATCATGAAGTGCTGTTAAATTTTACCAAGTGCTTTTTTCTGTATCTGCTAAGATGATCATATGGTTTTTATCCACCATTCTTTTGATGTGATATATTACATTTATTAACTTCTGTATGGTGAAACATCCCTACATCTCAAAGATAGATCCCATTTGATCATGTTGTACAATCTTCTTCATGTGTTACTGGGTAAAATTTGCTAATATTTTGCTGAGAATTTTTATGTTTATGTTCAGTATTTATGTTTATAAACACTAATTTATATTTTCTTTTTTGTTAAATTCTTTTCTGATTTTGTTATCAGTTTAATGCTGGACTCATTGAATAAGTCTGATAAGTAACCTGCCTTTGAATTCTTTCAAATAGTTTGAGAATAATTGGCATTAATTCTATAAAGAGAATTGGTGAAGGGCCGGGGATTTAGCTCAGTGTTCCAACACCCGCCTTGCAACACAAGGTCCTGAGTTAGATCCGCAGTAACCATATACAACAATCCTGGGCATGGTGACTCACACCCTCCAGCAATCAGCACTGCATACTGCAATGCGGAGGTGATAGCTCACACCTATAATCAAAAGGTGTGAGGCAGGAGGATTGTTGTGAGTTCAAGGCTGACCTGGACTACATAGTGAGCACAGAGCCAGCCTGAACTACAAAGCAAGACCCTGTCTCAAAAAAAAAAAAAAGATGGATAGAATTTGATAAAAGTCAACAGTGATATCATCTAATCCTGGGTTTTTCTTTGCTGAGAGTTTTTATTTCTAATTGAGTCTCATTACTTATTAGTAGGATATTAATCTTTTCTTTGTACTCATGGTTTACTTTGGGTAGGTTATACATATTCAAAACTTTGCCCATTTCTTTTAAGTTTTCCAAAATGTTGACCCATAGTTGGTTACAAATATTCTCTAATTATCCCGTTTTCTGTAGTATGAATCGTAATGTCTCCTTTCTCATGTCTGATTTTATTTACCTAGATCTATTCTTTACTTTCTTGGTCAGTGCAGGTTAAGGTTTGTCAGTATTATTTACCTTATCAATAAACTATTTCTTTGACTAGGATTTTTAGTCTTTGTTTCATTCATTTCTCCTCTGATCTTTCTTGTCTTTCCTTACACTAATTTGGGACTTGGTTTGTTCTTGATTGTCTAGTTGCATCATTGTCTCATTTATTTTAAATCTTTCTACTTCTTTAATATTAATACTTATTGCTGTAAAATTCTCTTTAATACTAATTAGTCTTTAAAACATATGTTTACATCTTTGGTAGTTTTCCATTTGTTTTAAGAAACTTCAATTTTGCCGGGCGTGGTGGCTCATGCCTGTAATCCCAGCACTCGGGAAGCAGAGGCAGGAGGATTGCTGTGATGTGAGTTGGAGGCTGAGCTCAGTTCCAGCCTGAACCACAAAGCGAGACCTTGTCTCAAAAAACCCTTAAAAAAAAAGAAACTTCAATTTTCCTTTTGACGTCTTTGTTGACTTATTTAAAAAAATGTTGCTTGATTTCATGCATTTGTACACTTTCTACTGTTTCACTGGCTATCAGTTTCTCAAATCACTCCATTGAATCAGAGAAAATATATGCCATTATTTCAATTTTTTGATGTGTTTTTACTTGTTCTGAGGCCCCAAATATGATCCATCCTAGAGAATATTCATTTTCTGATGATATAATATATGTCTGTGGCTGTTAGATGAAGTGTTCTGTAAATATCTGTTGGGTCTATTTGTTCTATGGTATAACTTAGTTATAATGTCTATTTGTTGATGCTTTTGTCTTCATAATCTGTTCATTAACAAAAAAGAGGTTTTTGAACTTTCCAGCTATTACTGCACTACAATCTATCTCTCTTTTTAGATCTACCATTTGCTTGACATATTGAGTGCCTCAATGAAAGGGTTATGTATACAATCATTTCCTCTTGTTGAGTGATCGTTTTATCATTGGATAGTCAACTTTTTTGTCTCTATTTGGATTTTTGATTGACTGTCTATTTTATTTCCTATAAAGATAGCTACTTATACTAAATTTTGGTTTCTAGCTGCTTGGTTTGTCCTTTTCTAAGCCTTCATTTTCAGTCTGTGTGTCTTTTTTTAAATTGAAATCTTTATTGGTACATTATATATAAACACATCATGATTGCACTCCACAGTGGGGATTTGTACCAGTATAAGACACAACTTAATTCTCATTTTTTCGCATAGCCCTACCCACCTTACCATCCCCCTATATACATCAGTCTGTGTGTCTTACAGGTTTGGTGAGTTTCTTAGAGACAATATACATTTGTCTTGATTTTTGTTTTATAATTTATTTAGCCAGTATCTATTGTTAAATTAGGAAATTTAACATATTTACATTCAAGGTTATTACTGATAAAGACATATTCCTGTCTTTTGTTTCTATAGGTTTTTTGAGACAGGGTCTAACTTTGTAGTTCAGGCTGACCCGGAGCTCACTATGCAGGCCAGGCCAGCTTTGAACTCAACAATCCTCCTGCCTCTGCTTCCTGAGTGCTGAGATTACAGGCATGAGCCACCACATCTGACACTATGATATGTGGTATTGGGAGCTGAACTCAGGACCTTGTGCTTGCCAGGCAGACACCAGAACCACTGAGCTAAACCTCCAGCCCTCTTATCATTTAAAAAACAAAACAAAACAAAACAAAACAAAACTTTTTCCTGACATTCTTCTCCTTTTCGCTCCTTTCTTCCTCTCATGCTATATTTGTGGTTTGTTGGCTTTCTGCATCCAAAAACTTTTATCCTCTTCACTTTCTTTTTTGTGTATCTGCTCTACCAGTGAGTTTTCCTCTTTTCCTACTTTCATGAGGTCTCATGATGGCAGTTATTATTTTTTCACCTTGAATGCAAGACTCCTTGAAACATTTCTTGTATGTAAAAGTTGGATCATGATTAATATTTCCTTTTGTGTATGTGTACATTAAAAGAATTTATTTTCTACTTTTTAAAGATAGCTTTGCTGTATATTCTATTCTTTGTTGTTAGGTTTTGTTTTTTAGAACTTTGAATATGTCACTCTTCCTTAGGCAAAAAAATTGCTGCTGAGAAGTCTCTTCTTAGCTTAATTAGAATGGCACCAAATGTGACTTGATGCTTTTTTCTTCCTACTTTCACTATTCTCTCTACTGGGTGTTTCTGACAATTTGATTATAATATATCTCAGAAAAGACCTTTTTGAGAATCATTTTTGGATCACTTGAACTTCCTAAAATTAGAATTCTTATATTTTCCAAAATTTAAAATATTTTAATCTATGTGCTGTTGTTGAATGTTTCCATTTCGTTTTGCTTCGCTTCATTTTCTGGAACATTGAATAGGAAATTTTGCTCAGTTAATGACTTGATCCCTTAATGTTATCCTATAAGTCTTGCAAACTTTTATCTCTCTGGATTATTGTAGAAGGTCTGTTATCCAACTCAGAAATTCTCTTGTCCAATCTAAAGTTGAGCTCTCTACTTTCTTTTTAGTTTCATTTATTGAGTTCTTTAGCTTCAAAATTTGGTTTATTTCTTTACATCATAGCTCTCTTTTCTGAATTTCTCTTTTACAACATGAATCATCTTTGTGATTTTGTCAAATTATTTGTATTTCCTTGTATCTCAGTATGTGTTCTTAAAATTCATTAGTTTGATTTACTTGTCATGAGATTAATTGATTACCTTTTATTGGGGAATCCTCTGTTAGAAAGCTACTAAAATCCTCTGGAGGCATCAAGTTACCTTGTATTCTCATGCTTCTTCTGAGCCTCTACATTAATATTTTTGTATGTGGCAGATCACTTTCCCTACCAATTTAATAGGGAAGCTCTGGTGGTAAAAGACTTCCACCTGGCCGTCAGTCACATGGGCCATGTTGGTTCTCATGGACACTTTAATGTAGTGTGCATGTTGCTTCTTTAGCGATTACCTATGTTGGTGATGTCTGTGTGTTTCTTAGGGAGTCAGATTGCAGCACTTGTGAGCCTGCACCACCACCTGGATGCGTGTCTCTTAGGACAGATTTCCTGGAGATGCTGGTTGCAGGGTCTCCACCTGTGAGTGTGGAACATCCACACTTTCCATGGGTCATATGCAGGCAGGGACATTGTGGCAGGCCTATATAAGTCTGGGGTGGCTGAAGCAGCAGAGACATGACACCTATGGATTTCCCTGGGCCACATGGAGATGAAAACCACTGACATGGGTCAGGAAGCTGTGGTGCAGCCAGTTGAGAGCACGTTGGTGTAGCTCCCAGTGTCTGTAGCTCTGGTGCAATGGGCCAGAGAGCAGATTTTTTGGTGTCTCCAGGCTTCTAGAGTAACTGTAGCACCCCAGCAGGTTCCCTCACTCAGAGCAGATTGCCTAATTGTGTCTTAGGAATGAGGGTCGATGAGCAGAGCTGCGAGTCTGCTTTCCAGAGCCTCAGTGGGCACAGATCCTGGAACCCTCACTACTAGCTGTATCCCGGCCATGAAAGGATGAGCAGGGCCCCTGACTACTTTTGGCCCAGCCACACTGCAAGGCCGACCTGTCACTTCCCGGAGCATATGTGGATCTGCCCACTCGCTGCAGAGGGGACGCCATGTGCCGAACCACCTGGCTGATTACATGGCTGCTGCCCAGGGCTCAGGGCAAGTCGGCAATGCCACAAGGCTGGATTTTGAAGATATCAAGTTTGTCTTTAATGTGAAATCTGCTTTGTTATATTATGTATGTATTACTGAGATCTTTTACATTTTACTTTAGACAATTTTTATTAAAGCCTGAATAGCAACATGCAGTTTTTATACCTAAACCATCTATTTACTTTGCCACTTTCACTAGAAATCTTGACACTAGAAAACTTAGAGAATTATAGTATTCAATTGTGAATTATAAAACAGTACAGAGTTCATAATCAATATAAATTATTAAACTCATACTTTGAAAGAAAAGTGGAAAAAGTACCCAAAGAAAAAAGAGTCAGAAGCCAAAGTCGGTCACTTTAAAAGATTTAAATACAGATACACCTCTAGTAGATTTATCAAGAAAAAACTAAAATAGGTGACTACTGTTTTTTATGATTAATATATATATATGTATATATATACAT
The DNA here is from genome assembly GCA_004026965.1 of Petromus typicus. Taxonomy (NCBI): domain Eukaryota; kingdom Metazoa; phylum Chordata; class Mammalia; order Rodentia; family Petromuridae; genus Petromus; species Petromus typicus. The sequence goes on along the minus strand of PVIR01007553.1, from coordinate 48,964 downwards.
ATAAATTATTTAGAAAAAAAATATATATATATTTTATTTTTTAGGTTTTTTGAGACAATGTCTCGCTTTGTGGTTCAGGCTGGCCCTGAGCTCAGCTTCCAACTCACATCACAGCAATCCTCCTGCCTCTGCTTCCCGACTGCTAGGATT
>PVIR01007553.1:0-48714 GCA_004026965.1 Petromus typicus | reverse complement strand
ATAGAATAAAAAACTTAATTAAATTAGAAAAAATTTAGAAATTTATCAAAATGGACTCAAAATGACTGATGAACTTAATGGTTCTATGACAATAAAAAACTAAATCAATAGCAAATAATATTTAAATAACAAAAAGAAAGGAAATGGACCTTTCTTCTTTGAGTACAATCTATTATTGAATGTATAAGAAAGGATTGTAATTATGAATTTCTAATAGAAATTTCTAATAGAAATTCATAGAATAGAAAAGTAAAAAGTATTCTCAACATATTTTATTCATCTATTGTAGATTTTGATATTAAGTACAAGATTGAGGGAAAGAGCAGAAGAAATCTCACTGAAATATGCTAAGACACTAAATAAAATATTAGCAAATTATTTCCACCTGTATACAGGAGACAGAAAACTATTATCAAATTAAATGTACTCCAAATTGTAATATGGAGAAAATAAAAACAAATCTATACCACATATCATAATTTATGGTGAAACATTAAAAGTAATCCCTTTGAAGTCAGAAATAAGTGAGAAATAATACAGATATATTAAATTATGATCAGTTAAATTAGAAAAATAAATATGTAAAAAAATGGATATTAGAAAGCAAGAAACAATTTCTCTCTTATATGTAATATTATTCTTTAAAAATCAATCTATAAGCAATTTTTTAATTAGAAGATAATATTACAGGATTATTATACATAGTCAATTTGGAAAAAATTACATTTAGTCCAATTATAAATTTGTAATTCTAAGTGATATCTTTTAATATAACAACATAAATGTGATGAAATGTAACAAAAATTGTGGTGACCACTGTTTTTCAAATTGGAAGTAAAATCTAAGTTCTGTGTTAGCCACACTTGTATGTGAATTCCAGGTGGGTTAAATATCTCATAATAAAGATAAAACATTAAAATTCCCAAAATTTTTTACCTTGATGTAGTCAAAGATTATTTATACAAGATACAAAAAGCCCTGACAGATTTTACTGTAAAACTTAAATTTCCATTTATCAATGACGTCATTTCCAAAATGAAAAGCCAATATTCTTGAGGTATGTCTAACCAACAAAAGATTAGTATTGAAAATTAGATTTTTGAAATAGTCCCTAAAAATCAATATGAAAACTACAAATAATGTGATGGAATAATTACTCAAATAATTATATAATATCTCACAGACTAAGACATATAATAACATATTAATGATCTAAAGACACATGGACTATGTAAGTAGAAAAGTGCAACTATAAGTCTGAATGAGATACCCACTTTATAAACATTTGTGTTAAAGATTGACAATACTAGGTAGTGTTAAGGGCGTCAGTTAAGGAGAACTATTTAATGTTCCTGGGTGAAATATAAATTGATATTATGGTATAAATTCTAACATCATCTAATACATTTGAAACTGAATAAACCTTGTGAATATAATATTTCACTCCTTGCATATATTTCCAAAACGTTTTCAGGTGTACAATGGAAGACACATACAGGAATCTTTAGGAATATAATGTACAATAACAAACAACAACAAAAAAAAAACACCTAAAAATTACTCCGATGGATAGATAATTTTGTGTATAAATATATAATGGAATGTGGTGCAGTAATAATGAATGAACACCACACATAACATAGATAATATTCATAAAATCTTCAACTTAAAAAATGTCACAAAATATATGTAGTCTATGATTTTTCTCTCTATATAATGCAAAACAGTACTAGAGGTAAGGGCAGATAATGTTATTTATTCAAGATATGCAATATTTTTTATACTTTTGCAAGGATGACATGTCCCAGATCAGGGCTGTCCTCTTTGCCAGAAAGTTTGGAAGAGAATAGTGGGAAGAAATCTTCAGCCGACTCACAGTCAACAGAGAGCTATATAATGAGGCACACGATAATTTGTTTTTATAAGCATTGATACTTCGAGATTTTGTTGGAAGCCACCATAATAAAAGTGCTAAAACATCCCCTAATGGCCTTGTAATAGGTTATCAGGAAGCAAGGGAATCATCATAATATACTGGAAAAATAGCCACCACTTATGCAGGGGTGAAATGAAACTGCAGCTCCGATAGCAGTGGAAAATATACTGACTCATCTTGTGACCTAGGAAGAGGAATTTAAGCAAAAGAATATTACTACTATGTCTTGGTTTTTGTTGTCTGCATTCTGCATTCTGGTACAATGTCATATTCATAAAGAAACTTAGAAAATTGGAGACTTAGAAGTTGAAAAGTATAACTTACTCTCACATCCAAAAGTAAGCCTGAGAATATCTGATAGTGACAAAAGCTGACTAAAACAGCTTTATGGAACCATTGACCAAATAAAAAATGTGAGGGTACCTTTTGCTAATGGCTGTAGTGACAAAAGATAAGTCTTATTTGGAGTATAAAATGATTCAAAATGCCAAATGATATAATTCCTCAATTGAAGTCTGGATAGCTCAAAAATATCTGTTTAAGCCAAAAGAAGCATTTTTAAAATGAATTCTGACATTGTAAGTTGTCTTTTCACTCTGTTGGTGGTTTCTCTCTTGCTCTGGAGAAGGTGTTCTTTTTTGTTTTTTTGTTTTTTGGTTTTTGTTTTGTTTTTTGTTTTGTTTTTTTAACAGGGTCTGGCATTTGAAGTTCAGGCTGGCCCTGAGCTCAGCCTTGATCTCACAGCAATCCTCCTGCCTCTGCTTCTTGAGTGCTGGGATTACAGGTGTGAGCCGCCGCGCCTGGCACTGTGGTCTGTGATACTGATTGCTGGTGGCCATGAGTCTCCATGCCCTGCATTGTTATATGTAGTTACTGGGGATCGAACCCTGGTCCTTGCACTTGCAAGGCAGGGTCTGGAACCACTGAGCTAAATCTTCAGCCCTCTGGAGAAGTTGTTTAATAAGATGAAATACTAGTTGTTGATTTGTTGTGCTAGTCCCCTTCCTACTGAGGTTTTGTTCATAATATCTTTCCCTATGTCGATGTCTCCAAGAATTCTACCTAATCTTCTAGCAGATTCAGAGTTTCTATTTCAATATTTAGGTCTTTAAAAATTGACTTTGATTTTTAGATTAGTGCATGGTTAAAAATATAGGTCTAGTTTTAATCTTCTGCAGGTTGAAACCAGTTTTTCCAGCACCATTTATTAAAGAGGCTATTTCTATTCCATTGAGAATGGGTGTTTCACTGCTTTGTCAAAAATGAGGTAGCCTCGTATATCTGGAGTTGTTTCTGTATTTTCTAGTCTGTTCCACTGGGTATGTTTGCCAGTACCATACTGTTCTTATCACAGTGTCTTTGTAGTATAGTTTCAAGTTGGAGACTGTGATACCTCCTCCATGTTTTGGTTGCCTATAATTGCTTTTGTTATTCTAGAGCTCTTCTAGTTTCAGATCAATTTTTGGATTATTTTCTCTAGTTCTGTTTAATATACTGTTGGGATTTCAATTGGGATTGTGTTGAATCTATGTAGCAATTTTGGAAGTATGGCCATTTTCATAGTATTGGTTCTTCCTAATCAGAGATTAGGAATGTCTTTCCATTTCCTGATACACTCTTCAATCTTTTCAACACTCTGAGTGTTGTAGTTTTCAAAGTAGAAGTTCTTTACTGCCTTTGTTAGATTGACTCCTAGATATTTCATTTTTTGGATGCAACTGTGAAAGGAATTATTTCCCTAATTTCTCTCTCATTAAGTCCATTATTTGAGTATAACAGCTATTGATTCTTGAGTGTTTACCTTGTATCCAGCTACTGCTGGATGATGTAGTTAAAAAAACTGATCCCATTTCTGTATCTGGCAATTTAAGACTATTAGTCATTTAGGATCCTCTATACAGAAACATCAGCAAATAATGACAATATAACTTCTTCCTTTCCTGACTTTCTTTCTTTTAGTTCTTTCTCTTGTCTAATTACTATAGCTAATGTTTCCAGAACTATATTGAACAAGAGTGGTGATAGTAGACATCCTTGTCTTCTTCCAATTTTAGCATGAAATATTTCAGGTTTTGACTATTTAATATGATACTGGCTATTGGTTTTTCATAAATAGCTTTTATAAAGTAGAAATAAAGACCACCTATCCCAATTTTCTATCAATTTTTACCAGTTGTTCCTCAGGTAAAGAGCAACTATTAGAATATATAGAGAACTTAAAAAAATCTGACCCCCCAAATCAAAAGACCCAATTAAAAAATGGGAATCTGAATTAAACAAGTATTTTTTTAAAAAAAATTGATTTTATTGGTACATTTTATATATACATTATGATCTATTCAACATTGAGTGTTTATATCAGTACATGGCATGTCTTGATTCTCATTTTTTCCCATTCCTCCATCCTCCCTACAGTTCCCACCTCTTACATAGATAAGCTTTGTTTCCTTTTTTTAACTATCAGTTATTTTCTTTTCCTTCTTTACTTACCCCTACCCTATCTTTTCCTTTTTCCTTTTGAACATTTTCTTCCCATTTCTCAATACCCATTATACATTTGAGAACTCATTTACATCTTCACTTTCTCAAATCAGAGAAATTATATGGTATTTACACATCTGTGTCCTATTTATTTCATTCATGCATATGTCAAGGTGCATCCATTTGAGTATAAATGACTCAAATTTATCATTTTTTATGACTGAGAAATACTCCATTTTATTAAAAAAAAACAAAAACCCCACATCTCTATCCAGTCTCCTGTTGATGGGCATTTGAGCAGTTTCCAAGATTTACATTCACAAACTAAGCTGCTATAAAGATGGGTGTGCTTATGTTGCTGTGGTTTGGTGCTTTTAATTATTTTGTGTTTATATCTACCAGGGAAATAGCAGGGTCGAATGAGACTTCTAATCCTGCTTTTTAGAGAAATTTCCACATTGATATCCACAGTGGTTGCAATAGTCTACATTCCCACCAACAGTGGAGAGGAGTTCCTTTCTCTCCCCAGTCCCACCAGTATTTGTTGTTGGTTGATGTCATGATAGCAGCCATTCTTTGTGGAGTGAGATGGAATCTCAATGTTGAACAGACATTTTTCAGATAAAGAAGTAGAGGCAGGAAATAATGTCCGACATCACTAGTCATTTGAGAGATGCAGATGAAAACAACCCTGAGATTTCACCACACTCCAGAAAGAGTGGCTGTTATCAAGAAATCAACCAACAACAAATGGTGGCTAGGCTGTTGTGAACAAAAGAACCCATCTCCACTGTTAGTGGGAAAGTAGACTGATGCAACCACCATGGAGATCAGTGTGGAGATTCCTCAAAAAATTAGGATTAGAAATCCCATTTGACCCTGCTATCTCTCTGCTGGGTGTGTTCATGAAAGAATTAAAAGCATCATACAACAGCAACATATACATATCCAGATTTATAGCAGCACAGCTTGTAATACCTAATCTTGGAATTAGTCCCCAAATCTTTCAATTGGTGAGTGGAAAAATAAGACATGTGTGTGTGTGTTTGTGTGTTTGTGTGTGTGTGTGTGTGTGTGTGTGTTTACTAAAATAGAGTACCACACATCCATAATGAAAGATAAACTTGAGACATTTATAGCCAAGTGGATGCATCTTGAGGCCATACTCATAAGTGAAATAAATACAACACAAATATATAAATACCATATCATTTCTCAAGGTGAGAAATTAAATCTGTAAATGAGATTCAAAATGTATAATAGATATTGTGAAATAGGAAGAAAATGTTCAAAGTGGAAGGGGAACTAAAGAGGAGTCAAGGGAAAACAAAGAAGGAAAAGAAAAAATTAAAAAGTAAAAAGGGGGAAAATAGAGTTAAAGCTTATGCATATGTAGGAGGATAGCTGGTCTGAATGGAGGGCGGGGGAAAAAGAAAAATAATAATTAAGATATATCATGTACAGGCACAAATTCTCCTTGATGGATATGACCATAACATCTACTTAAAATGTACCAATAAACTCAAAGAAAAAAAGAAGTATTTATTAAAATTTTTTTAGGAAGAGAATTCTGGACATCATTATTTACTCAAAAACTAATGAAGTTGTTGACAGAATTATAATGCCAAAGGAGTCATTAACCTAGATTTTTAAAGTTTATGTCTGTTTTCAGTCTAAGAACAAGAAATAAGAAAAAAATCTTGCTTTTCTCATGTGCTTAGGTGCCAATCAGGAAATGAAGGGATAGAAAATGAGGTACCTGCACACACAATGAAGTATTATTCAGTCATAAAGAAGGAAACCTATCATTTGCAGTAAAATGGATAGAGCTGGAGGATATTATGTTACATCAAAAAAACTCGATACTGAAAGAAAAGTACTGAATGTTCATTGTACGTGGAAGCCAAATAAAGTGAAACTGAAAGTCAAATAATGATTGATAGACATTAGGAAGGGAGAAATAGATTGCATTTTATCAGTGCATATTATATGCACATATGGAATACTACATAGAACCTCACTACTATATAAAATTAATACATGTTAATAAAACTAATATATGTCAAAATAACAAAGTTGAAAAGAATAATCTTTAAAAACCTCAGTTCTTAAGGAACCATATTCTACTACATTTTCAGATGTAGACCATTGAGCTTAATAGCAAAAGAAGAGCTGACCCAGCAGGGAGACAAGAGAGAGGCCCTAGGAGGAGTCACAGAGAGCAGACTGGGCTGGTCAGGAGATATTTCCTCTGTTCTGAGTACAAAGCCTGCATGACGGTATAAGTGGGATTCCTTTAACTAACTTTATCAGTACCTTTTTGATGTAGACAATGATCACAGTCCTCATAGAGAATCTGTACCCTTACGCGATACATCTTGATTCTTCTCGTTTTCCTATTCTCCTCCCGTCTTCTCAGCCCCTTTTCTCCTCCTCATTCCCGAATGCCTTGAGTGGAGTTTTTCAATGTTGTGCTCAGCAGACAGGTTTTAGTCTCAGCTCATTGGTCTCCTGGTTATGTATCTATACCTGCTGTCAAGGCTGTCACAAAACCCTAGACCTGGAAGCCAAAGCTGTGATTAGATACAGTATCTGAGCTACTATTTTTCTTGAGGATAGGGGAACATGTCAGTGTGGGGAAGGGTGAAGAAAGAATTTTTGTGTGCAGAAGTGCAGGATAGGGTCAGTTTTTATTATTGTTCCCCATTATCTACTACTCTTCTTTAGAATAATTACCATTTCTTAAATATCACTGTTGTTTGCCAAAAAACAACTTTCCACGCGACACACCTTCTCAAAGATTACTGCTTTGACCAATGAAACATAACAGAATGGACAGGTGCAGCTTTGCAGTAGATTTAAGAGCTACTGCAGTGTCTTGCTCCCGTTTTTTTCTTTTGCGGTGATACTTGGATGGAGCTCTGCACTTGTCTAGCCTGAAAATTTAGTGAATACATTGAGCAGAAGCAAAGCTGATCCATCAAGACAGAGTCAACTGTACTCACTGTGACACTGAAAAAAATTAACATGATGCTTAAATTACTACTGTACTATAAGTTAGCAAAAGTAGACTGATGTAGCAATATACAAAAGAGAAAGCTGAAAAGAAAGATTAGACACTTTTAAAGAAAAATTTAAAATAGTAATTGCCTTTAGCAGGCAGGCAAAGAGGAACACATGGGTATTTCATAAGTTGGTGGTACACACGAACATTCATGGTACCATTCTCTTATCTTTCCTGCACCTTATATATTATATGTGGTATGTGTCTATGTGCATACAAATGCATAATGTTCCCTATATATACATGTGTTCCATATAGGTAGACATATTCTGTTATTTATATCAAATATTTCATAATTGTTAAATGGGGAATGTTTACTTAACCTATGAAATAATAAGACAAACACATACTTTGATACATGCTTCTTCCAAAAACCACATTAAACTTACAAATGGCAGAAATAAAGCTACACAAACACAGAGAAAATGGAACAAGAGAAGTAACAAATTTTTGATTTAATAGATCAAACAAAGTTGAAACCTAGTCCAGTAGCTTGAGGATAGGGGAGCATGTCTAGATGGTTTAAGTCAAATTACTCCAGAAAATCTTGGGAATTTTAGACCCAGTGTCCCTCCGGATGTTGCTGTGTACCGACGGATGTTCACATAAGGCTGTGAACACAGCAGCTAAAATCCTAGGATTCATCAGTGTCTCCCACCTGACTCCATTCAGCCGAGATACCATCTCAGCTCCAGTCAGCTGAGTTTTGCTCCATCTCTGCCCTACACTATAGTGTAGGTTTAATGCTAAAAGAAATTGAACTCCAGGACATCAGGTAAAGCTGATCAGAAGAACATCATTCTGAAGCATAGAGATCAAATAAAAATCCACAATGAAAAATATTCCTCCAGTTTTACTGTATTCAATAGCAGAATTACTCTGAAAGAAAAAGCAGCAAATACTACAAAGAGATGAAAGCAATCATTCTTCTGGGGCTGTCACAATTCCTAAAATGTGAATATGTGGGAAATCCTCAGCTCAGTCATTAAAACGAAACCTAAAAAAAACAAAACGGGAAACAGTCTTTCTTGAGTGGCTGATATGTGGCAGGAACTTCCGTGTGCAGCAGAGATGCGGGAAAGAAAAGTGTCCCTTGCTTTCTGAAAAAGTGAGTATTGGAGGGACAGGGACACAGTACACAAATACACAAATAATGAATGACTATTGTAGTACTCCCTCGGTGTACAACCATTCTGAAAAAATATTTTGTATAGGGAAAAATATTTTAAAACTACAGTGGGGTGAATGTCAGCCAGTCAGAATGGACACTAAATATGAATCACCCCATCCATTCCTGTGACTATAATGTAAGGACCATCACTCTATACAGTAATAACTTCCCATTCAAGATTTGGTTATTTGAATTTAATTATTAACAATTTTAATAATTGCTGAAATAAAAAAAGAGGACTCCTAGGAGGCATATTTGTCTAAGAAGCTGTAACTCTGATATTAAAAGCCGCTGAATTGTTATGTCATTCTTGAGGTCAGGTGACATGTCATGCCATTTCAACTCAATTCACTCAACTGATTTCTCCATACTCGCAGGGTGGGTGCAGCTGAATGAGAAACAGCACAAATAATCATCAAACCCCAGATTATTAGACGACTGAACAATACTACATTACGCATTGTTTGAACACGATGTTAAAATTATTATTTTAAGGTGGAACAATAAGGGCCAGCGATCAGCGTAATGTCAGACACAGCTTTTCAAGATGATACTATTAAGACCTAAAGCTAATGTGGAAGTCCCCCCGCCTTTAACGGCAGGATCTGGGGTCTTAAATTTGGATTATAGAAGTGAAAAAGGGTAGGGGTCTTAGAGAGGGTATAAAGAAATCACCTACAGAGTGGAGGTTAAAAAAGAGTCGTCTGTGTGTTCTGAATGGTTGGAGGGTATCTATCTTGTACAAAGCACTCTTTTTTCCTTCCTTACTCGGCTCTTTCTGCCTCCCTCATGCTTGCTTGCTCCTCTCCCCCATTTCAGACTTCAAGGTGACCTCGTCCCCGTGGTGGGTAAATGATGTATGGGAGGGACCACCCGGCTGGGCCTACCACACTGCAAGTGCCACCCGGGTCTGGTGGGGTTCAGGAAGGCCCCCCCATTTAGAATGCTTTGTATTTTTGTTACAATTGTTCTCCCAGCACTGGATGAAAAACATGGCATGAACAATAGAGCTGTGTGAGATTTAAAATATCTGAATACATAATAATTTCACCCAGCTTTCAGGAAAAAAAAGGAAAAACTAAAAAGTAAATAACAAAAACCACTCCTCAGAATGCGTGAACCTAAATTTTCGGTCACTTTGGAAACATTTTCTTTTTTCTGAGGTTTTTTTTTTCATTATCTAAGACACTTGGCAATAAAACAGCATTTAATTATGCATAGATGTGAAAACTCTCATGAGAGAACACAGGGTTGTGATCTAGTCAGAACTAATCTGAGGCCAAAGATTGTTCATTTTCAACGCTATCATTCTTTCCTGCTCTTCCTCTATTTATTTTGTACCTTTATTTCCCCTTGCAGATATTTTTTCTCAACTTTTTTTTTTTTGGTAGATGGTCTTCATTTTCTGTTCTCTTTCATTATTTTTCTCTTTTCTAAAATCCCACCTTTACAAAGATCCAAGCAGTTTCCTTTCACGGGGGAAAAAAAGGCAGAAAACTATTTTCTTCAGGAAATAATTACCAAACATTGGAAGACTTTTTTCAGCAATGGAAATTATATTCACATTAATGAGATCATATTTTCTAGTAGAAGGGACTTGTGGGGAAGTATGATAAAGCATGCTCCATTTAACCTTGAAGCTCCTCCTGGAAATGTATCGTGGGCTTCCCTTGAATAAAACTTGCCCCTGAATCTGTCACTCTGTACAGATTTTAAGAAAGTACCCTGTTCCTCCTGTCAGTGGCAGGCAGCATTCTTTAATTTTCTCCCCCAATAATATTGCAGTACTCCAGTATTCATTTTAAAGATAGATGGATTTTTTTTCCCTCTCATAAAGAAGAACATTGTGGGGGAAAAACGCTGGATGTGATTTCAAAAAATGTCAAAATATGTCAAACGCAGATACCACTCAAGGGTTTCATTAACTGAAGCTTTGGTGATGAGTGTCATCTTGTCAAAGACCCACCCATCTCTTCCAATACATTACCAAATGTACTAATTTCCTTGCCGAGCTTGATGTTTATTGTATAGCTGAAATTGAAAATGGTCGGTAATGGAGTGAGCTTCAATCCAAGACCAATTCTGAATCTAAATTACTTGCTTCTTTCAATAGCATCGACAGAGGAGAGCTTTATGCACCTTGTACCTAATCAACCCTCACTGTGACCCTAAATTCAGCAGTCTTCAGAGATTAATAATAAAATCCTCAGTTCAAACAATTATTTGCCCTGAACAAGTTGCCCATTTCTTATGCTGAGAATGAAAGAATGTGACATTATTTTTTAAAAGCTCTGCATGTTGTGGCCCACCATTTATTTCTGATCTCTGACCCCCCGATGCAGCCTGACTGCAAATCCTACATGCTTACTTGAATATTTTTTTGTGGTGGGGGGGGGAGAATTGTGAGGTTTCTTTGTTAGCCTTTTAACGTGCCTGCTCTCATTCCATATTCCCTAGTAATTGTGGTGTTTTATAAAGTAAGTGAGATACACTCTATCAAAACATATTTCTGAGTATTTCATACAGAGCTCCCTTGGTCATAGAAAACAATCTCATTCTGGCTCAGGACAAAACTAGTCAGAAGATTTAGAAAACAAAAATAAACTATGAGAAAAAGTCACCTGTATTTCTACCATCGCAAATAAAATATCTAGTTCAGAGAATGTCTTTTTGAAACTCAAACTAAAAATGACCTTTTAATGAAATGTTTTTCTTGCTCTACTACATTTAGCAGCAAAGCTTATATAGCTTCTGATTAAACCCTGAACAGTATAAGACTATCTAACTTATCTTCCAATTTAAACATACTAATTTATGTTCAGTATCGGAGGCATTTAAAAAATTTGGTATCTTCAACCATTTTGTGACCAATTAGTATTTATCATGTGGCTATGATGATAGAAAGTCTTGTTCTCTCTGTTCTTCATAACATTAGGGAGTTTGGGGGAAGCGCCGAGACAAAACAGTAAAGGAAATATTTGGACACTCGAAATCATTCTGATTTACCAGCAGGGATTAGTCCTAAATCGAGGAGTCTGCTGGGGGAGGGAAGAGACCCACAGTGGCTTCCTGCCCTAGAAACTCTGGCTGACATTGTCAACATTTCCTCCGGCTGTCTGCTTTTGGAGGGAAAGTCTCCCCAAGGATTTCCTTGGTGACAGAATGAGAGTCTTCAGAAGATTCTTCTGCCTTTTGAATGCATTTCTTATGCCCAACAGCAATAATGGCCATCTCAGTATTGATTATATAATATGTCTGCTGAAGTGGCAAGTACATTATTGTTGCAAGAGGCTGAGAGCAAGAGAAACTAGGTTATCTATGAACTCTCTCACCCATTGAGCATTTCTTCCAGCCAAGGTCAATATATAAGGCTATCTTTAGACCTTGTTGTACTTTATTCTGTGATTCCAATTGATGGCTAATACAATGAGATGACCAGCGTGTTTCAAGTCCTTTGAAAATAGCTTCATGTTTACCATGGAGTGGACATAATGAGTTCATCCCCATAAGGGCACAATGGTCTTATGGAGATCTGCGATGTGAGGAAGGCTAGGAATTGCCCAGCACATTGCCCTGTTAGACTGCCAGATGCTAATTAGCACAGTGAAATGGTTAAGTAGACACTGAAAGACAGTTAAGACATAATCTAACACTTTTACTTTCATCCAAAAAATACAATAGATGGTATATAGTAAGTGTGCTGTGTATAGTAACAGCAATAAGGGTACTGAGCTTTTATTATACACTGAATTACATCCCCTGTGTGAGGACACTAGACAGCCTATCGTGTATTAAGAATTCAGCTGAGATCACAAGCTTGCCTCACCTAAACCTTCTGTGATGTGATGAGAATGACTTTTGGTTACAGCACATCAAAGAGGGTCTAGCAGGCTAAACAGTGATTGATCCATTCTCCTCTTTCAAGTCCTCTCTTCAAAAATAGCTTTAAAGCAATCATCTAATAAGTGTCAGAAGATAGAAAATGTTAGTACAAGCGGTAGGCATATGTCTACACTAGCTAAATTTTCTGCAAGATGTTCAATGACTGAACAAAGTTTCAGTAAATGTTATCATCGCATAAGAGGCAAGAAATGTCAAGTGGGCTGCACTGACATGGAAACACCAGAGACTTAAAGTGATTTAAGGTAAAATGCTAAGACTTCTTTTAACTAGCAGGGAATTATGTTGGGAAAGTTTTGAAATAATTCTGTCTGTTCACAAAATCTGGAATAGAGATTAGCTTCTTGCCTATACACATAGAATCTGTGGCATTTTCACAAGAATCGTTCAAAAAAAATCTGCTTATTAAGTTTCTTTGCAGATGAAACCTGGGTTGAGAGAGACAGCCATGTGAGTGACACAATACGGTGATCACTAGAGCTGTTCACAGATATTGATTCTCTTTTCTTCACTACCTCCATTGAAGTCAGATTTGGCCATACAACTTACTTTGGACAATGAAATGTGAAACATATGACTTGTATTAGTTCTGGGTGGAAGTGTTGGGGGCTAAATCTCTGTTTCCCTATCTTGCTGGCTACGGAAACATGTCAAAGCAGAACCTCCTCTGGCCCGAGGCTCTGGGTCGTTATTATGAGCTATCTTCCCTCAGGACTGCACTGGACAGGAGATATAAGCAAGGAGTCATTTTGTATTGTGTTAAGCTACGGGGATTTTACCGTAACTTCATTCATCCAGGCAACAAATATTTTAAGTACTCCATATATCTCAGGCAGAGTACACAGGGGTAACAGATAATTATTAGCTGTGGTTTGATATGTAGCCCTTGGCTACCTCTTTGCCAAATCCCCAATAAATAGATGATTGACAAAGCTATTTTAACCAATCAAAATAAATTGACCTAAAGATTAGTGATGTTTCAACATTTTCTGAATGAATGACATTATTCAAAGGACAATTTTATTGAAGAAAGAAACAAAAATCATTTCAAAAACCCGAAGATTGTTTACTATTGGTCCAAAGTCTATTGTTATTAACTCCTATAACTCAGTTGTCCCCAAGCACATCAGGCATTTCCTCGATGTAGTCTTGGCCCAGGTTTTACCCTTTACTCAAAACACTCTTATCCCCATTGAGTCCCTTAAAAACCAGGCTCAATGTCTTCTCTTCTGTGCAATTGTCCTTTCTCTGCTTCTCCACAGCACTGGGTTACATGCTTCTGCTTGGCTCTTCCTTCGGTCTGCTCTATATTGTAATTCTTATCACGAGTTACTGCTCTCTGCTGCAATACAGATCCTCCCATAAGAGCTAACCGTAAGTTATGAGTAAAGGCAGCACATTATTCTACTAGGTGTATCTGTCATCCACCTCCTCTCCCCATGGTTTAATACGTGCTAATTGATAATTGAGTTGATCTGAGAGATTCCTTTGAGTGTGATCACAGCCTTCTTAAAAACATGTGACTGCCCTCATTTGAAATATTAAAGAAACAAAAAATCTTTTCAGCGCTGATAAGGACGGTGGTGAAGCTGATACTTTTGGCTACTCCAGGGAATTAGTTCTCTCTTGGCCAACAACCAAAGCCTCCCTCCTGAACACCCATCACACTTAGCTAATTTCCATCCTCTCTAGAGGCCAAGACAGAAAAACAAAAGAAGGAAGTAGGCATTTCAGAAGAGTAACCCACCCACAGAGAGCAAGCTGAAAGGGAGAAATAAGGAGGGGAGGACAGAATGGATTTTTTTTTTAAATTCACCAAATGAATGCAGAATTTAAATCACATTTCCCTGCCCATCTTCCCTGCAGCACACAGCTCTCTTGACTTGCTATCTCTCACCAGGATGAGTTCTCATGGACGAAGCTGACTGTCACCAAAGTGGCACTGAGAAGCATTCGGTGCTCGTGGCAGACATGTTGAGTCACAAGTGTTCGATCTTTTCCACTTTCCTTCCCATTTCCTCTTCATAACCCTGCACTCCAGCACCCATCAGCCGGGGCTTCTTCCCTGAAAGCTGAACCTCATGGGTAATAAATAAGAAAGACGATCATGTGGTCTTTCTCCACTTGCTTGTTACCCACTGCATGATCTACTCAATACTCAGGCCTTTCATTTTTCTGTCTTCTAGGAAACCAAGTTCAGTTTCAGTCAGATGGAGAAATAGATCGTAGTTCTCTCACAGATGTACCATACCTACTCAGAATGTTCTTTGACTTTTTTAGCTGCAGTTTCTTAATCTTGTAAAATAGAACTGAATACACTTGTATAAAATTATTATTTTAAGGATAATCAAGGTATAAGTGTTCATATGTACATATGTGCTTACATAATTGTTATTGCTACTCTTGATAAACATTTCACAAATATATTTCTTCGTCATGCTCTTCCTGCCATGACAGTCTTGTGTCTTATCTTGTATCTAATACCATGCAGGCCTTCCTAAATGACCTTCTAAAGAGAAACATCAAAGTAGGCAGTCTTCATTCCCACCAACAGTGGAGAAGGGTTTCTTTCTCCCCACACCCTTGCCAGCATTTGTTGCTGGTTAATTTTAAGATAGCAGCCATTCTTTGTAAAGTGAGATGGAATGTAGACTGGTACAACCACTATGGAGATCAGTGTGGAGATTCCTCAAAAAGCTAGGATTTGAGCTCCTCTTTGACTCTGCTATTCCCCTGCTAGGGATACACAAAAGGAATTAAAAGATTCATATCACAGAGACATATGTGCACCCATGTTTATAGCAGCCTAGTTTGTGATTGCTAAATCTTGGAAACAGCCCAAATGTCCATCAACTGGAGACTGGATAAAGAAGATGCAGTTTTTCTATAGAATGAAGTATTATTTTGCCATAAAGAATAACAAGTTTGAGCTATTCATATTCAAATAGATGTACCTTCAGGACATACTTATAAGTGAGATAAATAGATCACAGATGTGCAAATACTGTATCTCTGATATGAGAAACTGAAAATGTAAATGAGTTCTAAAATATATGTTAGATATTGTACAATAGAAACTATTCAAAGGGAAATGGGGTAGGAGTAGGTAATGAGGGGAAAGTAAAAATTGTGATGGTAATAAAAAATATTTTAAAAATTTAAAAATATATAGGGGGTGGGAGGTTGTAGGGCAGGTAGAAAAATGGGAATAAATGAGAATCAAGTCATGTCACATACTGATACGAATTGTCAATGTTGAGTGTGATCATGATATGTATATAAATGTACTTATTTCACAATGAAAAAAAAGTAAAAACAAACAACCAAACTAGGCCATCTTCACACAAATCTTTCATAGACCTTTAAAATTAGGAAATCCTTTCTGGTCATTCTCAAGCATCTACAACAGAAAGTCTTCTCAGTGAATCACATGTAAGGGCTTCTACAGTCCACCATCTTGATCTGATTTTGCTGCCCATTGTGCTCCAGTTATGCCTGTGCAGTATTATTCTTTCAGCAGCTCCCATGAAATCACAGCTGGGTTCCACACCCCATGGTCCCTTCTCATGCTGAGGCTCTGTGACTTGCTTGGGCATTGGACATAAGCGCCTAAAATACAAGCAGGGCCTTGAGATGCGTTTACACCTTGGGGCTTGCCTTCTTGAAATTTTTTGGTATCATATGAAGAAATGCAGCTTAGTCTACCCTTTTAAGAGTGAATAACCTCTTGAAGAGAGAATATCAGCCATCCTCAATGTCGCAGCTGAACCTAGCCCCCGTCAATTTTCAGATGGATGCAGCTGCATAAACCTCGCTTGGCAAAACCAGCAGAAAAACTGCAGCCAACATAGAGTGAGAAAATATTTAAAATGTTAATGTTGGAAGCCTTTGTGGTTCAGTGTAGTTTATTACAAAATAATGGGTAACTTATATAGTGACTTTTCCTTCAAAATAAGAATAATTATAGTTCTATAAAAATATGATTCTTTGCAAATATATTCCTTTGGAAATACTGTTTCTTGTGATTCTAATGCCTCCTGTTATTATCTGTTATTCCTTGTACTCCAGGGTCCACAACAGAAGCTAGAATATACTAAATGTGCAGTAAAAGTTCAATGAATACATTGTAAACTTCCAAGCATGACACAAAACCTCCAAAGATACACATTAAATTTGCCACTGTTCTGAGAGGAATTTTAGTAGAAATACATGAATGTAGCTGTGTTTGTGGAGAGCATAGTGGTTTATATATGCAGTCACATACACAAAGATAAAACTACCAAAAATACATCTTAGCTTTAAAAGACATTGGGATTTTAATAAAAATTAAGTATACTCTTTTATTTACTAAGTTAACAACTTAAAAATTGTATTTGTTGGTAGCAAAGGTGCTGAAGAGTAGTTGCTAGTGCCAGCAAAAAGCAAGATGTAATTTGAGAAACAGATGCTAGTACATGTACTAGGAGCTATAAAAAAATATAGTTTGATGGCTGAGCTATAGCCAGTGATGACACAAGCTCAGCACACATGAACCCCTAGTTCAATTCCCAGTATCCTCACTTCAAAAAATATAGTTTTTGAAAGTTTGTTACTTGGGGAAAAAAATACAGTTTTTCTTTGATCCTGTAAAATTCCATTTCTCACAGATTAACCCATCAAAATAATCCAAATATAGAAAAATATTTACAAGAACAGTTATAAAAAGCATTATTTATTTTGAAAAACTGGAAATAACTTAAATTCCCATCTCAAGATCTTACCTCAGTCAGTGTCAGGGTACTCATTCATGTGGCCACTTTAATAGGTATGAGGACCAACATGGAAAATACGGACACTCCGAAGAGACAAAAATAAGTGTATATAACTGTATGCATCCAAGGACTCCAATGATATAGAAATGTAAAGATAATTGCAAAGACATTTGGGCCATTTCTGTACCCACAGATTTTAAACAACCCCATATTATTTTTATATGTTTTAAACAAAAACTCTAGGAAAAAAAATAATAATAAATAGAAGGAGCAGAGTATGATAGAAACAATTCTGATACTGGATTTCAGTGTAAGTCTCTACCTGACACTGACCCTTCAGGAAGTGCTGTTGCATTACAATTTCCCAAGAGTCATGGTGCTCTGCCATCTGGTCTGTGCCATCTTTTAATCAATATTTATGACTTTACCTTGCAGGGGTTTTATGCATCATTGTACGTTATGGAAGTTATGTGGGAAGGAATTTTTCAACATTACTGATATCCACACATGGAACTTTTGTACAGGGCAATAAGTATATTGAGAACAGTTCTTCATGATACTAACTGGTGCGGCTACATTTCTGGATACACAGAACCTATTTCATTTAGACAGGTGCAGCCTAGAGAAGAAATTCATCTGAGTCCTAAATATATACCCAGCAGAATCACAGGAAAAAGACTCCTACTGTGATCTCATGACTTACACTCTACCCCCAAGTTGGAAGTCCTCCAAACTCTCTAGCCTTTAGAACTTCATAAAGCCGTCATATTTCCAAACACATTTCCACTGGCATAATTTGCTTTCATTAGAAACATAACATACCTAGAATGCCCCATCTTACTTTTCTCTGGATTTATATGTTTCTGACACCAGTACCCGGTTTCTAAATTACCTAACCTCTAAAAGTCAGAAAATGAATGATTTTCTCTTCTTTTCCCACTTAGATACACAGTTACCAAAGACTTTCTTGATAATGATTCCCAGATCAAAACTCTTTTGTGCTTCTCCGTGCCTCCATGCTTATTCGGGTTTATCACTACTTCATACATCTCCCAATTAATCTGTCCCTCCTTGCTGTCCAATCCTATTGTTCTATGAATACATCTAGGGTACAGATTCAGTCATGCAACTCTCCAGGACATTAAAAATGAACTCTATATTCCTCATTCCAGTTGGATGAAGTTGGCTGCGACATGCAAAGCCCTCCATAATTTGAAGCCAACCTTTTTTTTTTTTTTTTTTTTAGCTTGGTTCTCTCAAGAGGCCAAGTTACACAGCTCTAGCAATTCACGTCATGAAATGCACCTCCAGAAGGCTGACACTGTACAGCCCTGTGTGTGTGGTTCCCTGGAGGTGTGGAGCAAGGGCCTCCGCAATCCTGTTTTGCCCCTTTCTCACCAGAAAACCCCACTACTCTCTGAAAATGTCCATTCACTGGACCATTGAACAAGTCTGGCCCACTTAGTAATATTCAGTATAAACCTTTCTTCTGAAAGCCATTTGTAATTTCCCCAACCGCTTCCTTCTTCTGGTATCACTGTAATTACACTTGTTATGTTCCAGCACTGAGACGTGTCAGAATCTGACAGAAGTATTATTGATTTATTTATATGTACCTTCAGAATGAAGTGATTTGTATGTAGCTTAACAACATGCAAAACTAATCTATTGTGATTGAAATTTGAAGACTTCTTGGTTTGAGTAAAGAGAATTGAGAAGAGACAAAAGGGACCTTTTTTTTTTCTCCAGCTTTATTGAGATACACCTGGCAAATGAACATTTAAATTTACAGTGTGTTATATGATGTTTTGCTGAACATATACACTGGGAAATGATAACCACACTCAAGCTATGACATAACTATTACTTTGGAGTTTTTTGTTACAGTAATGATGAAAATGTTTCATATCAACTCTTATCAAATTTCAAGTATATAATAGAGTATTATTAATTTATGGCATAAGTAAGTTTTGAAATGTTCCTTCTATTTTTGGAATTTTTTTTTTTTTTTTTTTTTTTTAGCTGGGGTCTTGCTTTGTAGCTCAAGCTGGCCCTGAGCTCAGCCTCAAACTCCTGTCACAGAAATCCTCCTGCCTCTGCCTCCCTAGTGCTGGGATTACAGGCATGACCCACCATGCTGGCACTGTGCTATGTGGTACTGATTGCTGCTGGGCGTGAGTCTCCACACCCACTATTGTTATGGGGTTACCGGATATCCAACCCAGGCCCTTGTGCTTGGAAGGCAGGCACTGGAAACCACTGAGCTAAATCCCTGGGCCTGGAAGAATTTTTAAAGTATTGGTATTTACTCTTTGAAGTTCTGGAAGAATGCATCATGCAGGAATCTGGTGCTAGAATTATTTTTATTGTAAGATCTTTATATCTGGTTCAATTTCATTTGTTATTGGTTTGTTCAGGTTTTCTGTTATTAATGTTAATTTTATTAATTTAATATTAATTTTATTAATTTTCTGTTATTAATAATTCAGTTTTGGCAGAGCCTTACTTCTAGGACTTCAGTCTGTCTACATTATTCATTAGTTTGTTATCATTTAATTACTTATCATAGTCTTTTACTATCCTTTTTATTTCTGAAGCAACCATATAGCAATGTCTCTTTTTTAATTTCTGATTTTGAGTGCCCTCTTTTTTCTTGCCCTAAGAGTTTGTCAGAAATACTTTTTTCCAAAACCAACTATTAATTTTGTTGTTTTTTTCTATTTTTATTCTTTATCTGATTCATTTTGGGGTCCAATCTTTAATTTTTATTTCTCATCTAGTTAAAGTCTAAAGTTAGGTTGCTTGAGTTCTTTTTCCTTTTTAAGTGTAGACCTTTATTGCCATAAACTTCACTCCTATTACTGCTTTTGCAACATCCTGGAGCTTTTGGTCTACTCTGCTTATGTTTTAATTTGTCTTGTGATTTTTAAAATTCTTTTTTGATTTCTTCTTTTCCCCCATGGTAGTTTATGAGCATGGTTTTTAATTTCTATATACTTGTAAATTTTCCTGTTTTCATATAGTTACTGATTTGTATCTTAGTTGGATATGATCAAAACAATTACTTGGAATAACTTTTCCATTACACACTGCCGCTTTTGTGGCAGTTTTTGGCTTGAAGACTATTTTAGCTTGTGTGATATAAATAGAGCTGTACCTGCTCTGACTTTTTGCCACTTGGTGGAGTATCTCTTTCTATCACTTCATCACTTAAAGTGGAAGTGAGACTCTCATAAACAACATGTTGTTAGGTCTCGTTTTTTTTTTAAACTCAGTTCAGCTACTCTATATTTTGATTAGTGAATTCAGTCCATTCAGATTTAAAATAATTGATTGATAAAGACCCACTTTTTGACATTCTGTTAATTGTTTTCTGACCCTTATGGTTCTTTTGTTCTTTTGTTTCTTTCTTGATGTCTTTCTTTGTGATGTGATATGGAGTTTTTGTAGTGACTTGCTTTGATTCTTTTAATATTTTTTATTTCTCTTTACTATAGAGTTTTCACAAAACATGTTGTACTTGTAACAATCTTCTTTAAGCTGATAGTGTCTTCACTTCAATTGCATAAAAATACTACTCTTACACTTTCCCCTTTTAATTTTGTTATTTATGCCACAATGTAAACCTTTTTATATTATACTTTCAAGTAGAAATCACTTGTATTTTGAGAGTCCCATAACATATTTTGGGCTGGCCTTGAACTCACAGTGAGGCTCATCTTCAGCTTCCCAAGTGCTGAGATTATAGACATGGACCCCACTGCCAGGCTAGACATTACTTCTGTCTAGTCATTTTTAATATCTTCATCTTTTAACCTTTATACTACAGTTAAATGTGATTTGCTCACCAACATTGAGGTATCTGAAGAGTCTGAACTTATCCTTATATATTCATCCTGGCCTGTGAGTTTATGCATTTTCATATTTTTTATTAGCATCTTTTGTTTCAACTTGAAACATTTCTTATAATTTAGATCTAACGGTGATAAATTTTTTGGCTTGGTTTGACTGAAAAGTTTTTTGTTTGTTTGTTCGTTTGTTTTTTTTTTAGGTTTTTTGAGACAGAGTCTCGCTTTGTGGTTCAGGCTGGCCCTGAGCTCAGCCTTAAACTCACATCACAGCAATTCTCCTGCCTCTGCCTCCCGAGTGCTGGGATTACAGGCATGAGCCACCACGCCCGGCACTGTGGTGTGTGGTACTGGTTGCTGCTGGGGTGAGTCTCTACACCCAGTATGGTATGTGGTTACCGGGGAATCGAACCTGGGCCCTTGCGCTTGCAAGACAAGCACCGGAACCACTGAGCTAACTCCCCGGCTCCTGACTGAAAAGTTTTTATCTGTCATTTTGTAAGAAAAGCTTTTATCTCTCATATCCTAAGAATAGTTTTGCTGAGTCTGTATAGAATTGTTGAAGGGCAGTTTTTCTTTTATCACTTTAAATATACGCCCCTCACCCCTCTTTCTTTCTGTCTCTCACCTCTCTCTGTCTATGCAAAATTTTTCCTAAGACATTCACTGGTAATTTTATGGCAGTTCTCTTGAGTGTGAGGAATTCTCCTACATTTCAAAATTAACTTTATTCTTTGGGATTTAATAATTTTTAAATTATTTATCTATTTAGTTAGTTAGCTATTTTTTTTGAGTCAAGGTCTTGCTTTGTCATTCAAGCCGGCCCTGAACTCATTATGTAGCCCAGGTCAGCCTGGAAATCACAGCAATCCTGCTGCCTCTGCCTCCTGGAAACTGGTGTTAGAGGTGTGAGCCACCACATCCAGCACTGTGATATGTGGTACTGGGGATTCAACTTGGGGCCTTGTACTTGCCAGGCAGATGCCGGTACCACTGAGCTAACCCCCCAGGCTGAGATTTAATAATTTAATTATAATGTGTTCTTATTGTAGATTGATCCTGCTGTAGATCTATGAGATTTATGAATCTAAGTGTCCATATTCCTGCCAATATTCACAAATTTTTCAGTCATTCTTTCTTTCTTTTTTTAAAAATTCAAATCTTTATTGGTACATTTGAATACACATCATCATCGCCTTCAACACTGAAACTTTGTATCAAACATGACATGACATGGCTTGATTCTCCTTTTTCCTCTTCCCCCTCCTTTAAATAAGGTTGCTGCCTTCTTTTCTCTCTCTTCTCATTCTGGACCTCCCATAATGCATACAGTGGCTCGCTGGATGATGTCCCATAAATGCTTTATACCTTTACTCTTCTTCTTCTTCTCCTTCTCCTTCTCCTCCTTCTTCTTTTTCTTCCAGTACCGGGGATTAAACTTGGGCCCTTATGCTTCCAAGATTGGTGTGGTACCACTTGAATTTGAGCTAAATCCCTATCTCTTTTTTTCTTATCCTACTGGATCATTTCATATAATCTGTCTTTGAGTTCAAAGATTCTTTTTTCTTTTTTCTCAAGTCTCTTTTTGATACTCTTCTGGGATTTTTTTTTTTTTTTTACTTCACTCATTATATTCATTAACTCCAAGATTTTTTGTTTTTTTTTTTTCCTTTATTGAGTTTGTTGATACATTTTAGGACTACATTATGATCACATTCTTCATTGGAAATCTGTAGTTGTACATGCTGTATCTTGAATATCATTTTTTCTCATTTCCCTGCCTTCCCTACAACACCCCCTATATATATATAAGTTTTGTTCATTTTTTTCCTTGATTTTCCCTGCTACCCATTTCCCCTTTCCCTTTGAAAATTTTCTATTTCATATTCCCTATCATTCATTTAAACCTCCTTTGCACCTTCAATTTACCACACTAGAGAAATGACATAGTATTTACACATCTGTGTCCTATTTGTTTCATTTATGAGTATGTCCTCAAAGTGCATCCATTTCACTATAAATAACTCAAATGTATTATTGTTTATGGCTGAGTAATACTCCATTTTGTTTCAGAAAAACTCCCCACATCTTCTTCATCCAGTCTCTCATTCATGGGCATTTAGGCTATTTCCAAGATATAGCTATTACAAACTGTGCTGCTACAATGTGAGAAAAAAATTAATCAGCTATTCCTTAAAGTACTACTATCTAGAATATATAAAAAACTTTAGAAAAATAGACACTCCTCAAATTTAAAGACTGAATTCAAAAATGGCCATCTGAAATGAACAGACATTTTCAGATGCAGAAGTAAAGGTAGCTAAGAAACATATCACTGGTTATTCGAGAGATGCAGATGGGAAAACACACTGAGATTCCATCTCACTCCAAAAAGAATGGCTGCCATCACAAAATCAACCAACAACAAATGCTGATGGGGCTGTAGGGAGAAGAACCTTCTCCACTGTGGTGGGACTGTAGACTGGTGCAAAAACGATGGAGGTCAATGTGGAGATTACAAAAGAAACTAGGATTGGAGGTCCCATTTGACCCTATTTCCCTGCTAGGTAAATACACAAAAGAACTAAAACATCAGACCACAGTGACATATGTGCGCCATATTTATAGCAGCACAGTTTGTAATAATAAATCCAGGATTTCCGTTTGGTGCTTTTTTAAGATTTCTATCTCACTGATCTACCAGTTTTATTCATGTTCTATTTTCTTGATCTCATTTACCTGTCTGCATTCTCTTATTGCTTATTGAGTTTCCTTAAGACAATTATTTTGAATTCCTTGTTGGAGAATTCATAGAATTACATTTCTCTGCAATTGTTTTATAGAGCATTCTTATTTGTCTTTGGTAGTGTCATGTTTGCTGTTTCTTCATGATCTGTGTAGCTTCATATTAGTGTTCATGAAGCTGAATGCAAAAACATTTCCTCCTTCTCTTGCCAAGTTCATACACTAAAAAGACTGCTTCTGAGACTATTGTCACAAAGCCTGGATCTGAGCTACCTGGATGCTACTGGCACCTCAGTAAGATTGTTGGTTCCTAGAACTGTTTCGTAGGGGGATGGGCTGCTTCTGGGATCACAATAAAGTATGGTTTGAACTGGGACATAGAGCTGCCTCTGATTCTGCAAGCAAGTCTGCAGATGACAGGCTTGTTACAAGGAGCATGACTCCTACCAGGACCCTAGTAAGCCCCTAGGGAGACAGAACTTCTTCCAGACTAATAAAATGGTGCTGGAGCCAAGTCAAAGGGCTATTTCAGTATCCCTAGCTGAGTTCAGTGTTGGTGGGGTTGTTCACATGGGTTCCGACAAGTACGGCTAATATCTGGTTTCTGATTAGCCAGAACTGCCTCCAGAATGTAGCACAGTGTAGTAGGAGCCATGTCAGAAGAGTGACTTGGAACACAATGTCAAATTCAGAAGACCTGTCACAGGCATTGCAGCCAGATGTACCTTGGTGCAGACACAATTGCCACAGGATGATGGCTGAACAAGGCTGGAATCTGGATCCGATCACAAGCCTGCTTCAGAGTCCATCTTTGGAACTGAAGGCAGCAGACTTGCTACCAGGAGCACAGACAATTGTAGAAGCTCTCAGAAGCCAGGACTGAGTCCAGACTGTAGAAGAGCTGGAGCGTTGAGGAACTTTGGGATCCATGGTCAAGACAGGGTTTGTCTGGGCTGTTACTGGGAGTACAGTGTGGCTTCATGAGTATGTCTTGACTTTAGGGCTGCAGTAGAGCAAGGCTAGAACTAAGTCAATTAGCTACTGCAGTTTCCACAGCGTGGTCTAAGGTCAGCAGGCCTATAGTTGAGGACAAACTTAGAGGTTGTTTCTTTGAGGTGTGTTGGCTAGTTGGAGGAAGAGTCATGGCTAGGTAAGACTAGAGGTAGGTTCCTATGGATGTAGAGTGATCTGTGGTTCAATACCAGGTTCACATCCAGTTGAGCCTGCAACTGATATGTGTGGGCTTTACTGTCTGAAAATCAGTCTTTTCAGGCAAGGGCTTCATTTGTGTTTTTACAACCACCCCACTTGAATCCAAAAGCTCTCTAAGGGGTTCTTTTATCCTGAGCATCTGCTAGATCATTGTTTGTGTTGGGGATATAAGCTGAGAACCACCTCTTCTTTTGTCATCTTGCTCCTTTTTCCAGAAGTGTTTTTAAATATGTCTGTTTCAGCACTATCTCCATAATGCTGGATAAATTATTTTAATTCTCTAAGCCTGATTATGAAAGAGAGAGAATTTACTGTTCTGGTCAGTTTTCTGTCATTATAACAAAATGCCTGAAATAATGACCTTAAAAGGAAGGAAAGTTTATCTGTGTTGATGATTCCAGGGGTTTTAGTCTGTGGTCACGTGGCCCTGCTTCTCTATGTCTGTGCAGTTCACTGCATCAATAAGGGACACAAGGCAGAAGAGGCCTGTAAAACTCTTGGAGGCCAAGAAGTGAAAAAGAGACAGACGGGGCTCAGGTCCCAATATTTCCTTCAGAGGTGGAGCTTTAATGACCTATTTTCCTGATGTTAGACAGCTATCTCTTAATGGTGCCATCACCTACCAATACTGCCACAGGTTACAGTCCAAGACTTCAATATCTGAGCCTTTGGAAAGCACTTAAGGTCTAAATGATAGCAATTACCTATTTTCTGTAGAGACTGGGAAAGATTAAACAAGACTATAAATAAGATAAAACATGCTTAGCACGGCTCTTAACACACTATAAGTACTCCAACATGCTAGTTGTAAAGTCCTCTAATACAGAGATTAACAACTGATTGTTCTTGGGCTGAACTTAACCTACACACTTATTTTTGTTTGCCCATGCTATGTTGGTCTATTATTCTAAAAACAAAGAAATAAATAAATTCACATTATGTTGAATTCTTGTCCAACATATAAAAACTGAGAGATACATTATTTTGACAGAGTTCAGATTTTTCTGAAAATTTAGCTATGGTGGGCTTAGAACACCATTCCCTTTGGACAGAGTGGCCAATGCCCTATGCTAACATAGCAAATGGCTGCCATTTGTGACTCATGCTTGAAGTTTTTAAAACCTTGACCCATATCTCTTACTTACCTTGCCTGCTTGATGCCACTGGGCTTCAGAGTTTACAACTCTGGCATTAGGCAATAGCACAGCCCTTACTCCACATGCAAGAAGAGGAAAAGAGTGATGGAGAAACCTTCTAAGAAAGCCCAGTAACACTCACTGAGCTTTTGTAATGTCTTATGAGTGCTGCTGTTCTACATACCCTGGCAATATGCTCTGTCTATGAGTTGGGTACTATTCTTACCCGCTTTTTATCCCTGCTACCCCCTCTTATCACCATTTTATAGCTGAGGAAACTGTGGCTTCGGTGTTGTACAATTTGTCCAAGATTACGGTTCATGAGTATTCAAAATCCAAATATTCCTGCCTTCAGAGCCTGCTGTTGGAACCACTATAGTGCCTTTGTACCCTTTCTTAACACATAAATGATGAAATCAGCACTATAATATGCTTTTTTCATCTCTTAGAAAGAGCAAATAAATATTAACTACACTCAAGCAATTGTAAATTAGGCAGTAAATTCTGAAGTGCTCCAAATCTTGCCTGTTTGTGTTCATGTGGTGGTGGGCTGGCATTAATAATACGCCTGAGTAAATTTCTTCAGTATTTGGTAGTGTGAAACATCCAACGTACAGGTGGGAGGATGTGTATAGCAAAGAAGTAGCATAAAAATCTCTTTCTCTTCTTTTCAATTGAACTTATTGTGCCATGTAAGAAATGCATTCTGAAAGATGGTGGGTTCCTTAAATGGTGGCTGATTCGGATGCATCTGCAAACACTTGACTCGGGTAGCCGCGCTCCTCCTACAATCGTGTGAGCACAAGGGGACATTATCACTGAATCAGAGGAATTAGAGGTGCCTAAAACTTCCTGTTTCAGGCACTATGGCCCTTTTGCAGCCTGAGAAGGTTCCTTTGCATTCCCTACCCAGATAATAGTTCTGGTGACTTAACCAAATATATCTTCCTGGCTCAATTTGTTTCCTAAAAATATTTGATTTTTTGTCTTATGTTGTGCCTCCTGGAAAAAAATTAAATTTATCTAAACCAAATTTCTGTACCTACTTCCACCATTATGATGGATTATTTATCATAGTAGTAAAGCTTTGTTGACTTCCACTTTGTACCAAAGGCACACAGAACCATTTTCTATTTGTCAGTCTGAAGAGCTTCATGGAGAAAATAAAACTAACGCAGTGCATGTTCAGTATGGTAAAAAGCTGTTTCATCTAAGACATAATCAAGATGATCAGAAAGATTGCTGCCTTGTTCTGTATATGGATGCCTTTAAGAATGTAACAAAAATAAAAGAACATTTATTAACATTATCTCCTGTGCATTTCACTGTTAAAAACCTTCTAAAGAGTCATAGCTCAAATAGCAGCATGGCCAAATAGGAACAAATGATCAATTAAATGTATTTGAAGACAATTTCATAGGTTTTTAAAGAGTTTATCTCCTAGTGTGAAGAATGTGTTCTGTAGTTAACAGAGATACTCAGTCAAAAATTGTATTCCTCAGAACATCCTGGGAATGCATTGTAAGTCAGGATGTTGAAATGCCTATTAGTGCATCCCTGTGTGTCCACTTCACTGGGTTATGTCCCTCTCGTCCGACATCTCCCACAAGGAACCCCTTCCCGAGCCTCACCTGAGGCAGCTGTCTGGAAGTGTGATTTGATGGGTGCTGAAACACACTGCAAATCCCCACTCAACCTTCAAAACCCCACTTCTGAACACATATGAGGCTTTGAGGAAACTTCATAGATCCAAACCATATGATTATTTTTAAAATGCAGTTATTATTTGTTTACGTGTATATTTATTATCTAGTTAGGATTAGTGAGGTTGATTTTGCAATCATATATCTTCTCCTGGGGCTAAGAAGACCCATTCTTAGTCACTCAGAAGGCAGGTCTGTCAGAGATTTCCAACAGCTGGTCTGGAGCCTGAAAAAATTTCCCAGCTCATGCGGGACACACACCCTTCATTCCTCTTTCCTACCTCGGCTGCTTCATCTGCCCTCTGGCATCACCTTGGCAGCAACATGATGTAGGGAAAGAGCCCAGATTTGGGGGCATTTGGGTTTGAATTCTAGCTTTGCCACTGGTAATCTGTATGGCCTTATGTGTGTCACCTAACTTGGCTAAGTTTTTGGTGAATAAAATGAGACTTGGCAACTTACCCTTCCCAGGTTTGCTATGAGGATTTGAGATAAAACACTTAGTATATGTGGCAGAAAAAATTTCTTATCATTGTCAGAAAAAGTGAATTTTCCCTGAGAGCAATGTCACAACAATAAATGATCGAATCTTTATAAAAGCCAAAGTTCAAAATGAATTCGGGAAGGAGAGAGCAAGAGACATGGGCAAAGCAATAAAATAGCTACCAAAAACTGGTGCAGTAGTGGATATGCCATCAGAAATGCAGAACATCAAAAGTGTAGCTACTATAAATTTTACTGCTATAAACTTAATTGCAATAATGTTGAGAAAAATATCAGACACATGTGCTTAAATATCACCTTGCTTATTTTTATATGAAAAACCCAAAATGTAAATAAAGAGCAAAATAAAAGATAGATCATAGGGAGACAGGTATTTTACAAAAGGGAAAGGGAAGGCAGGGGACTTAGCTCAGTGGTTCCGGCGCCTGTCTTGCAAGTGCAAGGGCCTGAGTTCCATCCCAGGTAACCACATACCACAGTGCTGGGTGTGGCAGCTCACACCTGTAATCCCAGCACTCGGGAGACAGAGGCAGGAGGATTGCTGTGAGTTCAAGACTGAGCTGAGGGCCAGTCTGAACTACAGAAGCGAGACCCTGTCTTAAAAAAAAAAAAGAGGCGGGGGAAGGGGACCAAAAGTTGGAAGGAAAGGAGATAAGAGGGAAGGTGATGGAAAATGAATCCAGATGCATAATATACGCGTGCTAACTCCTCACATTAAATGTGATTATACCCTGCAGCATAGGTCTCCAGGGCCCCCACACCCACGCCCCCGTCTGTCTGTCTATCTGTCTCTCTCTGTCTCTGGAAGGTAGGGACACATATGTAATTATACAATAAAGCATGATGGAATTCAGAGTGGAAGTTCCCTTTAACTTGCGTTAGACCACTGTAAACAATGAAAAAAGTAAAATTTAAAAAAAATGCAGAATCTCAGGCTCATTTTAACATGATCCTGATGTGATGTGTTTTCCAGTCGGAATGGGAGAAGCACTGTTCGACACTTTCTCTTCCTCTGTTCTCCTATTCCTCCCTTTTTAAAACATCAGAAAAGACACTGTCAGACAGGTACAGCCACAAACTTCTCTTGAAACAGCTCAGGAAAATAATGAAAAAGCATAAAGGTGAACAAGATGTGCCCTGCCCGGAATGTGGATGGAATCAATCATTTACTCCCCACGGTGCTGTAGTGTTGTTCTCCCCATTTTACGATGGAAAAAACTGACAAAGAAAGAAGCTAAATCACCAGGACTTAGAAAGAACCCATGAAAGGCAGAACTAGACTAGAACCCAGGCGTTTTGGAGCTAAAACCTTCACCTTGAACAAGGAGGACTCCAGCTTCTGCCTTCTAGCCATGTAAATCGTGGATAAACAAAACCCATTTTCTAGTCAGCCACACACTTTCCTTTTCCTTCCAGGCAAGCATTTTGTTCAAATATTTGGTTGGGATCTAAACATGAATCTAGGAGAATTCACAGGCCTCCCTACACAAAGGCAGCTGTCCCAGCCGAATCCCTGTTTAGAAACTTTCTCTCACTTCAGGCTGCTCTAACCCGGAAGCCAGAAGCTGGAAACCATAAACCGGAAACCGGAAGCCAGAGAACCTTCTAATGGGCAGCTCGGATTCGTTTTTGTGTCAAAACTTCCAGAGCTTCCCACTTTGAATCAATTTACCTGCCACCCTCTGAAACCCTGTTCTCTCCTGAGGGTTGGCTCCAGCCTGTCTTTACTCTCTACTTTATTCCTTCTGAACTCTGTCACTTTTCCCTAAATTTTACCACATTCCTTCTGTATTGTATTAATATAATCACCAGGCTAAATAAATGTTCTCCAAATAAAAATATTGACCATGGGTAATGAACTCTTTTCAAATTCAGCTTCCTGCAGCATGGGTATGCACACCCCCTCCCCAAGTCAGGACACATATGTAATTACACAATAAAGCATGCTGGAGTTGGTAGTAGAAGTTCCCTTTAACTTGCATCAGACCACTGTAAAAAACTGTTTTTCCACAGACATGAAAAGCAATGAATTTTGTATCAAATAGCAATGAATAGCTTACTGACTGTCTATTCTGTTGTTAATCTATCAGCCCTTTATATCTATGTTTATTTTACACTGAGATTTTTTAATGTGCATTTTAAAAGTAGTGTGAGCTCTAAGCAAGAGGAGATCACTTTCTTAAAATGTGTGTATATATTATGTAAAATTTTCTTCCAGAAATCCTAAGAAACTATCATTAATGCATGAAATCATTTTGTTACAAGAATGTTATGTTATGTTTTATGTTTTATGTTAGCAAAAGTTCAAAACTGACCTAAATGTTCAAATTAGTAGTGATTTAAATCATTATTTTATTCAACTACTGCCGTCTTTGTGCTAGGTAAAGTTATACTGAAAATGTTGGTAGAAATAAGTTAATGTTATATTTTCAATGGAATAAAAAGTGTATAGCGAATTGAGAACCCAGAAATAGACTCACACAAATGTGAAAGAGGAAGAATTATTCAGGGGAAGAATATTCTTTCAACCTATGGTGCTGGCACAGTGGGGCAGGGATAGGCCAAGAATAAAATAAAATAGGTTAAAATATTAAAATAAATCAATGTAAATCTCAATTTTTACAAAAATTATTTCATAATGAATCATAGAGATTAAAACTAAAAAACATGTGGAAAAAAAGAGACATCTCCATAATAATAGATGGGTAAAAAGTTCATATATACATGATTCACAAGAGAAAGAATGACAATTTGAGCTGTGTAAACTTAAAACTTTGCAAATCCCTCATAAAGAAATTGAAAACATATAAAGAATTCTCAAAGCAAGAAACATAAAATTTTTAAAAATCTAATTAAAAAATTAACAAAAGGCATAAATAGATCTCCCATCAGTGAGAAAATGGAGATGGCAAATAAACACATGGAAATATGTTTAACATCATTAGTTATCAAGAAAAGGCAAATTAAAACCTCGAGATATTACAAGATTAGTAGGGCTAATATAAAAATTGGTGATAGTACCAAAAGTTGGTAAGGACTGAGAAAAGTGAAATGATTCATGCACTGCACATGCAAATACAAGATGGTACAGTTGTTCTGGAAAGCAATTTGGCTCTTTCATAATATAATAAATCACAAATATACACTGAGCATTTAACCCAGCAATCACATTCCTGAGCACTGATTGGAGTGAGCTGAAAAGATATTCAGCCAGTACCCTGTACACAGTTTTTCTGTGGGATCTGTGATTGCAAGAGTCAGAAAGGAAAAGTCTAACTAGCCTTCAATAGATAACGGGTAGAACAAAGTGTAGTCTACGTAGTATACGTCTCTCATGGAATGAACTCTGCAGTCTGGAAAGATGAACTATAGGGCTCAGCACGGCTTAGCTGGATCTCCAGGGAATGATGAAGAGTAGCAAAGTCCATCTTAAAGGATTACACATGCACAATTCCACTTATAAAACAGTCATAGAACTACAAAATGATGGAATTAATTATACAGAAATGGAGAGCAGGTTAATGGCGGCTATAGATTAAGATGGAATAGAAAGAAGGAGGATGAGCATGATTGTAAGGAGTGACATAAGGAAACATTTATATATATTGATCATATGCAAATGATGTGGTGATTACACAAATCTATACCCAACATCAAATTGCCTGCAATAAGTTCAATCGTTTAACACAAAAACAC
The DNA here is from genome assembly GCA_004026965.1 of Petromus typicus. Lineage (NCBI taxonomy): Eukaryota > Metazoa > Chordata > Mammalia > Rodentia > Petromuridae > Petromus > Petromus typicus. The sequence continues at coordinate 16,567 of PVIR01007553.1, read as the reverse complement.
ACACAGAAGTAGAATTCTGCAAGCTCTGAACAAAATCTATAATGTACTTATTATGTTGTACAAATGTTGGTTTCCTGCTTTTAATACTGTACATCTGTACCACATTGTGTAGCCAGTGAGGGATGCTGGGAAGAGGATATACTGGACCCTGAATTATCTTTGCAGTTTTCATTAGTTTATAATTATTTTAAAAATTTTAGAATTCTATGAAGTGGTATATATTTTACTGCCATGTACATATTAAACTGATATATACAACTTGAAATGTCAAGTCCTAATTATAGTGCTGATCAGTATAATACTTAAGGAGGAAATACCAGATTCATTTAGGATGATGGAATTGTGTCCTAGGGGCAAAGTATCTCATAATTTACATTTAGAATTAACTAAGATTATACTTAACAAAGAATTTCATTGAAATTTTAATAAGATTTAAAATTCAGTATAAAGATAATTTTAATACAAAATAAATTTAATCCATTCACTGTTTCTCTGTAATTCTGGAACTCATCTATGAAATACTTAACAGTTTAAAGTCATAATATTGGTTAATCAGGGAAATTAGAAATATATTGGTCACTCAAGTATATCCAACAAACTACCTTATATTTATAATGTAAGATATGATAGATTAAATCATCTAAAATTTTATTATTGAAAGTAAAGGAATTTTATTAAGATCATAAGTATTATTGAATAATTAAAAGGGCATAAATTTTATTATATTTAAGGGTTTAGTGTAATAGATGTTTAAAGTTACTTAAGTATTAGGGGAAAAATATATTAAATGAAGAATTTAAAATATTAATTTTATATTTGCCATGTGATAAACATGAATGCAGCACCCAGTTTAAGGAAATTTAAGTTATTAAATAATTTCTAAAATGATAAAAGATATATAACTGAACTAACACTTAAAGCTTAATAGCCTAAGAGGACACTGGGTTTATAACATGTAACTTTAATAAATGGAACATTAATATTTCTAAGTAACCTCTGAATATTTATTTATTCAGTGTGGGCAAATTAGATTGAGGACTTTTATCACTACCTCATTTGGTTTTTACTTTGAGACAGGGTCTCACTAAGGCATGGAGTTGCCCAGGTTAGGCTTAACTATGTAGTCTTCCTGCCTCAGCCTCCTGGAGCACTGGAATTACAAATATGTGTCAGCATGTCTGACCAAATGCTCCTTCTGATGTGTTTTAAAAAACACCAAATCTCATATTTATACTAGAGGTCATACTTGTTTCATTAGTATATAGGCTTTCCCTCCCCAAAGTTATGGGATCATGGATTAAAAAAGACAAAAATGGTAATAAAAAGAAAATACAAAATTATAATTTAAATATGAGAAAGTAGATCATTTAAAATCATATTTATGTGAACTATTCAATGTTTTATACAAAATGTTTAAGACTCCAGATATCCTTGCTATTTTGTTTAAACAGAAGGTATGAAGGCCTGGGAAACAGTATTCAGAAAGGAGTTTTTTCCTCTACCCTTTTGCTCAAATAAAATGAGCATTACTTTCGGTGTCAGAACCAAGGGTGTTGAATTCCAGCTGTGACTTTGTACCAGGCTTTTCACCCTGCATGAAAATCTGTCAATGAATCAGAACTTGTTTTCTTATCTGTAAAATGAAACTGACGACACCTGCTCGTGTGCTAACATGTGCCTAGTAGCAGGTACTTTACAACGGACACGTTCCCACTTTCGCGCGTCTTTACTGTACCTGCAACTCGTGTGGCTGACCTTGTTTCTCCTTTCACTTTTGGCCTAGAGCAGCTTCCGTCTTGGCTGCTCAAATGGGCCATGTTTCTCTGTGCGTGCGTTTCACCCTCAGCAGTGCACATTGTGTCTCTCACGCGGGTCCACTTACAGTCTTTGCCGAGGGTTCACGGTGGAAGATTCCGAATAGATCTTGACTGGTTTTCTTCCCCGCACCATAACTAACTAGGCAACGCAAAGAGCGCCTGTCCTCCATCCTCAAGCGGGAGCCCAGAGTTCCATTTAGAGGAGGTCTAATAACCAAGGGGCGACAGAATCATCTAGTACATTCACCACTTGATTACTCAAGTGATTATTAGCTGCTCCCTGCAAAGCCCACAGGGAATTCTTAATCTTCAACCAGCTTTCACCCGTCCTCCAGCTGTTTTCTGCTTAGGGGATTAAACTTGATGCTTGTAAGTAACCAAGCAAATACAATTAGGGAGAAAATCTGTATTTTAAAAAGAGGTATGTGACACACTCCCAAAATAAGTATGTATCTCAGATTATAACCTGATATTCTTGCTCAATCAGGGTGATTATCTGTAATTTATTATTACAATTATTGGTCAGATATTTCTTTTTCCATTCAAAAAACTGATACTCACTAAGCATTAGCAGTGAAAGAAATCATAAGCAAATAAGTAAAAAAAAAAAATCTCTAGTGCTTTTTGAATGGGATCAAGGTATGTTATGTTCTATGTATATGTTTAAAATCCTTCAACCTGGTCAAAATGCTTTCAAAAATGAAAAGAATGGCTGATGCTTCTTGTTCAGACTGGAAAGTATTGTGATTACAATGAAAAGCATGGCCCCTCTTGAAGTTTAGTTTTTTAGTCCCTTTCTTTGAGTATAAAGCAAAGAGAAGGTTTCTCTAAGAGTCCTAATAGAAGCTTTTGAATGATCTGCAGCGGTAGCATCGAGGTGAATGGAGTCCATCAAGATTTGCCAGAAATATGAAATAATTATCGAAAGGATTCCATTAGAGACGAAAGCCACCTAGACTAATAGAGACAAAAAAAAAAGCTGACCCTTTTCAGGCTCTTAACTTATTCTAATGGATGGCCTTAAGTTGAAATCAAGACTCAACTGGATCGCTGATTCTTAAAGGAAAAATACTGAGCATAGAGCCAAATAGGCGCAAGCTGGGAAAAATGGGTAGGTAGACTTATCTTTTAGTTAAAGCTCAGAAGGAAAAGTCTATTTTATTACTTTTTTTTAAGTCACAAGAATGGACCCTAAATTATGGGATATATTCTGATTAAGTAAAAAGCAGTTTTTATAAAGAAACTTAAGGCTGCTTCTAACATGTACAACATGGTCACAAACTCAGCAAAAAGAAAAATGTCATTATAAATACTTACTAGGTAAAGCAGAGATTTCCATGGCCAACCATTGGCCCATATATGTCAAAACCCATGTTTTGTTTAGGAGGACCATGTAAAGTTCCCCACTGTAAAGTTCTGAAGGTGTGTTTTCATCCCTCAATAGCCTACATGCAAACCATCTCATCACATTTGTGTGCGTACATGGATATTAATGCAGATATGCACCTAGCTTGGGAGAAGGGGTCAAATCTCTTAAATTATCTGTAATTCCCTGTGTCTTGTAAGTAGTAGTGGATACCTTTGTTTCTGGTTGTTTCAGAGCAGTTCCCTGCAGATAGGTAGAAGTGTTCTGGAGGTCAGATTGATGTGTAAGTGGTCTGTTGTAGTTGGAAATTGCTAATAATAAATAATGGTATTGCCATTGTCTGAGTGCAGGGTCAGCTGAAGTCAAGAATGTCAAACATAGAAACTAACTGTGCGTGTGACATTTCAGTTGCCCGTTTAGTTAATATCAGGCTGCTATTGAAAAACACAAAATGGCCAGTAATATGAAGATGGAAGCAAAGTAGAGTATTCTACAATTTCACATATAGCCCTAAGCTGAGTTTTTGATTCCATATCACTTAAATGTACATGTTAGATTAATATAATGGTTAAAAGTAATCATTAATAAAATGGGATGATTACTAAGCAAATAATTCTGAGAGAATATAAGAAAAACCTAGAGTATATTCAGTAAATCTTCAGAAAATTATATATAATTTATGTAATTTTATATTGAGGATCAAAAATAATCACATGAAAATGACTTAGCAGATCCTAGAGATGCATTTGTAACAAAATTTTCAAATTTTATCTTCTTGAAAAATCACAAGGTGCTTTAACTTATTAAAATTATTTTAATTTATCAAGTATTATCATTTCAATCAACAGATAATTATTGGTTAAATAAATCTATACAAATCTCTAAAATATATTATATACTGTATATTATAAATTAATTGGGGTAAAGTCATAGATATTTGGATTTTCATTAACAAAATTCTTTATGAAATAGAAAGTGATTTCTTTTAAATACAATAAGACCTATATAAATTGTACTCTAAATTCTTCAGGATAACTTTTGCCTTGCTACATCTTTGTTTTTTGTGGGGTTTTGTTTGTTTGTTTGTTTCGTTTTTTACTTTTTTGAGACAGGGTCCTGCTTTGTAGTTCAGGCTGGTCCTGAACTCACTATATATCCCAGGCGAGCCTCTAACTCACAGCGCTCCTCCTGCTTCTGCTTCCCAAGTGCTGGGATTACAGGTGTAAGCCACCACACCCAGCTACCTTGCTATTCATTTATGTTATAATATTTTTATGATTATACTTTCAAAACAAACTTTCATAAGTATTTTTAAAAATTTAAATCTTGGGCCGGGGAGTTAGCTCAGTGGTTCCGGCACCTGTCTCGTAAGCGCAAGGACCCGGTTCGATTCCCCGGTAACCACATAACAATACTGGGTGTGGAGACCCACACCCAGCAGCAACCAGTACCACACACCACAGTGCTGGGCGTGGTGGCTCACGCCTGTAATTCCAGCACTCGGGAGGCAGAGGCAGGAGGATTGTGATGTGAGTTTGAGGCTGAGCTCAGGGCCAGCCTGAACCACAAAGCGAGACCCTGTTTCAAAAAAAAAAACCTAAAAAAAAAAAAAAATTTAAATCTTTATTGGTACATTATGAATACACATCATCACCGCATTCAACATTGAGAGTTTGTACCAGAATATGACATGATCTGATTCTCACTTTTTACCCTTTCCCCCCACCCTGCAACCCCCTACCCCTTATATACATAATCTTTGTTTCCTTTTTTCTTTATTGCTGTCACATTCTTTTCCCCCTCGTTATTTACCCCTACACCCTCTTTCCCTTTAAATATTTTCTATTTCACAATGTCTACCATACATACTACAACTAATTTACAACTTCACTTTCTCATACCAGAGAAAAGATAAGATATTTACACATCTGTGACCTGGCTATTTCACTTATGATGATGTCCTCAAGGTACATGCATTTGAGTATGATTGACTCAATCTTATCATTTTTAATGGTAGAATAATACTCCATTCTATAAAAGAACCACATCTTCTTTTTCCAGTCTCCAGTTGATGGACGTTTGGGTTGTTTCCAAGATTTAGCAGTCACAAACTGGACTGCTATAAACATGGATGCACATATGTCGCTGTGATATGAATCTTTTAACTCTTTTGTGTATATACTTAGCAGAGTGATGGCCAGGTCAAATGGGACCTCCAATCCTAGCTTTTTGAGGAATTTCCACACTGATTTCCCCAGAGGTTGTATAAGTCTGCATTCCCACCAACAGTAGAGAAGGGTTCCCTTTTCTCTGCAGCCTCGCCAACATTTATTGCTGTCTAATTCTGAAAAAGCAGCCATTCTTTATGGAGTGAGATGAAATCTCAGTGTTGTTTACATCTGCATCTCTCGAATGACCAATGATGTTGAACATTTCTTCATATACTTCATAAGTATTTTTAAAAATTTCTGCCCTCTAATTCTATGAAGTTAATAGGAGAATCTTATCATCGCCATTTTTTACAAATGAGAATACTGAGTCCCAGGACTTTCAATAAGTAATTTAATGTCACCCAGTAAAGAAATGGTGGAGTCTAGAATAGAATGTCTTCTGACAACACCAAAAAGTGTGAGTTTTGGGCCCCAGTGTCGACAGGGAAGGTGATGATGGTAACTGGTCTCACAGTGAAAACGCTCATGTGGGTGGCCTTTGTGGTGGAGCAGTGTGCTCAATGACAGAGGAGGCTTGGGGGAATAATGAATGAGAGAGAAAGTGAAAGAAAAAAATGCATGGGTCCATTTCCTACAGTACCTGGGAAAGTGATGCTTGTTTGGTAATCATTTAGCTGTACTAAGACAGTTTCCTGATTCGAACTCACTTTGATGCCTTCCAGAACACACTTGAACCCTTTTACTTAAGAACTCAGTTCACTCAAGGGCTGGTGGTTGTACAAAATGGTCAATTGAAAGCTCAGGCTCCTCCGCACAACCTTCAAAATCCTATTACACAGAACCAAGAAATAGTTGCACCTTTCTTATTTAAACATATAGATGGACATTTCTAGATATTGTGTAGTGTAGGAGAAATTTCCTGTTCAAGAGAGAGATATAAGAAAAGGATTTCTGAACAAAATAATCATAATAATAAACCTTCTTTCATTTTGACAGAAGATTTAATCTAAATCTAACTTTATCTACAGTTGTCAAACTTCATCTCAGCTTAGTTTCAACCAATATCTTGGTCTCAAGGCCATGCTTATGAAGACATTCTCTGAAAATAATCTATTCTCCATGAGTCAGTATTGAGTTGGATAAAAATACTCATCGTTTATGATATAGTATCTATTTCCTGAACAAGAGTGTTACGTACAGTGGACCCTTGAGTTATCACCAGCTTGATATTCAAACAACTTGGGATATAACTGGAATTTTAGTTTTAACCATGAACACAGTTTTTCAGTACAACCAGGATGCTGGCTGCTTATGCTTCCAGATAGTGTCAGATATAGATTTAACCCTTAAAGAATTTTGCAAGGAATATTACAACAACTTTTACTGTGTGGAGTTAATTGCAGAACCCTGGGCCAATGTCTCTCTCAGGACACTGAGATCTCGTGGGGATTGAACCCAGGTCCTTGTGCTTACAAGACAGGTGCCAGAACCACTGAGCTAAATCCTCGCTCCTGTAATAGGATTTTGCCACATCTCTGCCGAATAAGGCGTGACAAAATAGGGACTGGGGTCCCGGGCGGACGACATTTGTGTTTGAGGCTTGAGGCTTTCTTTCCATTTATTCCTTCTTTTCTCATTTATTCATTCCTTTCTTTCCCTTCCCCCGCTCTCTCTAGTTTCCCTTCCCCTTTGAACACTTTTGAGTCTGTTTGGGGAATTGTCTTTGTTTTAACTATTCTTTCTCTTCTTTCAAGTTGTCCAAATAATTTTATTTCAAATGTGCATGCTAGTGATTAACATCTGACTCCTTCAAAAATCCATCCTGTCTGTTACGGGGCTTTTTGTTGAAGTTATATAAACACAACAGTCAGTTAAATAAATGCATTTTTTCACTCCTCGGCCTTTTTTTTTAAGCAAGTAGAAAAACAACTACCAGGTGTAAATAAGATCCAAAATATATGACAGGTATTGTGAAGTAGGAAGAAAATGCTCAAAGGAAAAAGGTAACTGGGTGGGGAGAGGGGAAAGCAGAGAAGGAAGAGAAAAAAAAGATGATGATAAAAAGGAGAAAATGGAAATAAAGTTTATATATATAGGGGATGGGGCTAAAAGGAGGGGGAAAATGGGAAAGAATGAGAAACAAGATATGTACAGGTGCAAATATCAATAAAGAATGTGATCATAATGTGTACCTAAAATATTCCAATAAATTCAATTTATTTAAAAAACAGAAAGACAATTACCTTTTTTTGGTCAGTTTTTGAGGGAATAAGTGAAATAAAATATGCTTAACTGCAAATTAGAAGAAAAGAGCTGGAGACTTAGCTCAGTGCTTCCGGTATCTGCCTTGCAAATGTAAGATCCCAAGTTAGATCTCCTGTAACCACACACCACAATGCTGGACATGGTGGCTCACGCCTGTAATCCTAGCACTTGGGAGGCAGAGACAGGAGGATTGCTGTGAGTTTGAGGCTTGCCTGGACTACATAGTGAACTCAAGGCCAGCCTGAACTACAAAGGAAGACCCTATCTTTAAAAAATGAAGAAAGAATGAAAGAAACAAAGAAAGGGATTTAGCTCAGTGGTTCTGGCACCTGTCTTGCAAGTGCAAGGGCTTGAGTTTGGTCCTGGGTAACCACATAAAACAATGCTGGACATGGAGACTCACACCCATTGGCAATCAGTACCACATACCACCATGCCAGGTATGGTGACTCACGCTTATAATCCCAACACTCAGGAGGCAGAGGCAGGAGGATTGCTGAGTTTGAGACTGAGCTCAGGGCCAGCCTGAACTACAAAGCAAAAAAAAAGAAAGAAATTAGAAGAAAAGCCCTTATTTATAACTACTGTGCACTAGAATTTTTTGGTTTTGTGCCTATAAACATATAGGTTATATACATTTCAACATGAAAATAATCTGAAGTTTTAAGAGTGGATGTATGGAGATTAGAGATGTCATTCTACTAACAAGAAAACAAATGAAGGATTTTCCATGGTAGGTGAAAATCTTGAATAAGAATTTGATTTATTTTTAATTTAATTTAATTTATTTATTTATTATTATTATTTTGTGTGTGTAGTACTGGGGATCAAACTAAAACTCTTGTGTTTCCAAAATAGGCATAGTGTTACTTGAGCTAAATCCCCAGTCTGAATTTTTGATTTTTAAAATTATACCTATTCATATCCAGGACACAGATTTTGGCTAATCTACTTTCAAAAATGGATATAGTACTTTTTCTCCAGTACAGTGATCAGCAGAAGATTATGTCCTATGTCTCAGGAAGAATAAGATAGTCATGTTCACTGCGGCTGGTGCAAAAGGAAGCCAATAAACAAACAAAAAAAATTCCTCCATATTTGATTTCAAACTGTTAGTCTCTTCTGTTTTACTGTTGTTTGAAACATTTAAACAATTTGTCATATATTTAAATTGCAGATGGGCCATTGAATCCTTTTCTTTATAGCTCACCATCCACTGTTTTTAAATTATCCCATGATCCACAAGGGCAAGGGGCAGCCACGTGTGTGTTGGATTTTGTTACAAAGTCTATTGCCTCCGTCTTACTTCATTCATTTGATTTAGCACTTCAAAAACTGCTTTTCTTCTGTGTGATTTTCCTGAGTGTTCTACACACCTAACAAGCAAATATTAATGTTTTAAACTGAGATTTAGTATTAGATCTGAGTGTAATTTTCCATAAAAATAAGATGATTATATTTTCAAATCACCCTTGAAAAAAGACAGCCAGAACACTAAATACATTTTTAAATTGGGATTACAGGCATGAGCCACCACGCCTGGCACTGTGGTACGTGGTACTGGTTGCTGCTGGCCCTAAACTAATACATTTTTAGAATGGAAATTCTAAAGTAAATTCTTAAAAAAATATGTGGGAAAATTTGTTCAATGATATGGCATTAAAGAGTTATGTAATTATAAAATTTAAAGATCACTTATTTCAATATTTCCATTGCTAAGTAATAAAGCTAAAAACAGCTGGAGTTACGTGTCTTGTCTAAATTATAGTCCGGATGGCCAATGGCTTATCTATTCATTGATTCAACTCTATATTGGACACGATGGAATATGGAAGAAGGTCCAGAGTTCCAAACGACCCAGACCATACTAACTACTCATACGAAATGCATAGGGCAGGGCAGTCTAAAAAACATGCAGAAAGAACTAGTCTACAAAGAAATGTTTTTCATAAGAGTGGGAGACGTAGTGACAATGCCAGGATTTGTGAAAATGAGACAAAATTAGAAGCCAGACACTCTTCCTTCTTAGTTTCTGTCTACCATTACTAGGAGATAAGCACCTTCCTTGTTCACTGTCATCTCTCCATGACTAATAAAGTGTGTGGCACACAGTAAACACTCAGTAAGCCAACAGTAAATATTCTTCCCATAGTATAAAGCTATCTCTTTAAAAAAGTAAATGTGCATGTGTCTCCCAGTGAGAACGTATCACTCTCACAAGATGAGAAGGTCTATTCTTTCATTGACTCTCTTGTGTTTAATACATTCCAGAGTGGGGAGTGGTAGGGAGAGTAGGGGAGTGGGAAAAAAAATGAGAATCAAGGATTGTCATGTACTGGCACAAACCCTCGATGTTGAATGTGATCATAATGTACCAATTAAAACATAAAACATTCTGGTGATGTGCCAGAGAATAATATCCCTATTTTACTGCATTTAATCAATTCGATAAAGTACTCATATTTATCTTTCAGGTTACATTTTGCAAATGATGTATTCTTCAATAGAGTTAAAAGCGCAGATGGACCAAATCTCATTGTTTCTAATGTACTCCTAGGATGCCCAACACATACAATATGTAATTTGGAAGAGGATAAATTTTATAACTTTTTTTTTTTGGCTTTTTTTGAGATAGGGTCTCGCTTTGTGGTTCAGGCTGGCCCTGAGCTCAGCCTCAAACTCACATCACAGCAATCCTCCTGCCTCTGCCTCCCGAGTGCTGGGATTACAGGCATGAGCCACCACGCCTGGCACTGTGGTATGTGGTACTGGTTGCTTCTGGGCGTGAGTCTCCACACCCAGTATTGTTATGTGGTTACCGGGGATTGAACCCAGGTCCTTGCGCTTGCAAGACGGGCGCCGCAACCACTGAGCTATATCCCTGACCCCAAATTTTATAACTTTTGAAAGAGGGAAATTTGACCACTTTCCATTGTGAGATACTTGGCTTCTAGCATACAAGTTACTATTTAATTTCAAATATATTTTTCACATTTAAAGGACTTGCAAAGATTTCTAATAAGGAAAGTGGACACTGTCGTGTGACTGTCCAAGAAACCCAACGTTTTTAATTATAATTTCTGTTTTAAAGTGAAAAAGAAGCATGAAATGGAGTGTTATCTCTAGGTCCTGTACTTCAGTGCAGAAGACTGGGATGACTTCAAAAGTATGAAAACCTGCTCGAGTCTTCATATGCAAAACCAAATAAAGAAAAACAACAACAAAAAAACCATACTGATTTCAGGCATAGGTTCTTCTTATAGCCAGAATTATTCAAATAGTCCTCTTTAATTTTCCTTTATTACTGTATAAACATAATATACTTTCAAATTTGTTTAGAAATGTGTATGGGAACCATTCACTTAATATGTCATTCATATTGAAAAGTATGAAGAGTATTTTTCTCAGAAAAATAAGACAATGTTAAGGCTAGGATTCTTGATAGCTTTGTATAGTACATTATTTACATAAAAAGAGAAATATGCAAATAATGCCTTTTAAAATTTTTGTTTGGCTTTCATCCAGTAAAGAGACCACGTTAAAGTTTCGGAGACATAAGCTAGAGTTGACTGACGTCTTCGATGTGGTGTACCATTTAACGGATTGAAACCCAGGTAGAACTCTGGCATTTAATATTGGAATCCTTTGATAGAAACTAAAAATAAGTTTTGTTGACTTAGAGTGGGGAGATCATTAATTTAAAATGAGAAGATTTTAATTTGGATAATTGTGGACATCTCTGCTGTTCACACATAGTGGCTGACTTGAGTAGCATGTGAATATGTGAGTTTATGTATGAAAATTTCATAAGCAACCACCCCCCAGAAACAGCGCACAGAGAAATCACACATTAAAACCGAAGGGGCAGTAGAGATGATACAGCATTTTATTTTGAGAAATTTGTCTGAGGTGCTATTTTATGAAATGTCGTCCAGTTTTTTTTAAGGCATTTTCACTGTTTAAATAAATAGATTAATTTTAAAATATATAATGACACACAGCCATCAAAGGAGCAGTCCTGTGTCATAAATTATACAACAAATTGGAGTCACTGTGTACTTTAGCATATCTTGAGGGTGATCACAAGATTTTTTTAAATAATATCAGGCTTAGTTAATTAAAAATTATCGTTGCCACATGGGAAGAAGTTCTAAAGTCTCCCAGTGCTGGCAAAAACTGCTAAAAAAAAGAAAGAAAGAAAGAAAGAAAGAAAGAAAAGAAAAGAAAGAAAGAAAGAAAGAACGAAAGAAAAAAATAATAGAAAGAAACCCTAATCAATGTAATGCCAAAGTAAGTGTCTGTAGTTGTGGAGTTAAACATTTTAAATTATGCTGATTTGATTTATAGTGCTGGTCTGTGACTCACTATTCAGGCTTTGCAGCCCATTAACTGTGAAATATGTAAAAATTGTGTGACAAAAATATAAAATTTCTAATGTAGTGCTAGAGAAATAGCTACCTAACATTTTATACTTTTGAAAAGAATAGGCCACAAAATACATCTGGTTACAAAACGAAAGTCTGGTGAATGTACCCCCGCATGCCTGACTTTGAAGTCCTTCCTTATAAATGGGCAGTGCATTTTGCATTTTGGGGGTCATTTTCCCCAAGTGCTTTTCAGTTGTAACAATCTGAGTTCAGTTTCCTAAGAAAGAAGCCCCTCTTTCTCATTCAGCACATCTAAAGGGTGAGAGAGTATGTTTAAACAGATATATTTTCTTTTCGTCTAACCTTGTCTGGAAGATATAGGAAAACTAATTTGCCTTATTTACATATGGCACAATCTATCCAGTATTCAAGGGTTTGTCAGAAACAGGAACCTTGCGCATTTCCATGGTAACCGGTGGCATGCTGACAGTATCTGGCTTGTTGCAGCTTCGTCTAGGCAGGCCGGCAATTAATCAGCCATCTACATGCACAAAATTCTTTGTGAGTGAATGGCAGCGCGCCTCTGTAGTGCTGTCTGTGCTTTTACAATTTTGTATTCCTGCCGGGCAAAGTACTTTTTTGTCTCTTCTATTCATTTTCCATAGCTCCCCAAAATGTGCTAGAAAAGACTGGGGGGGGGGGCGAGAGGAAACACATCTACCTGTAATTTCAAAATGACATTATTTCATCCCAGCATCAAATATGCCAGGGTGGCTTTCGTCCTTTTCTTCTGTGCCTCGCAGTGGGTTTGTCTTTTATGTTGTTCTGGGTTTTCTTGGTTTGTGCTCCAAGCTCCCTTCATCCGCGTCTCGAGGTCTTTTATTGCAGTCGTCGGTCGAACACACCTACTGAAGCATGTCTGCGCACCCACAAGGTCAGGCCCATGTTGTGCACCAGAGTCCCTTTTCCCCTCTGCTTCACGACACAGATACTATTCCCATTCTGCAGACTGAGAGGCAGAGAAATTAAATGTCTGGTTAGTTTGAAGGGACTCGTGTGGGTCAAGACCCCGGGGTGTCCGCCGCGGAGCCAACACAGACGGCCGCAGGTCTTCTCCCTGCGCAGGGATGTCAGGTGCGGAAATCACTGCGACTTCCCTTCAGTATCCGGGACTTTTCCTCCTCAAGAAATAGTCCCATTTCTAGTGAAAGCCTAACATTGCCTGGTGTTGGGAAAAAGCCCGAGATAGATTTGGGTCAGACGTGATTCGTAGAAAATTGGTTGTCTCCAGCAACTCTGACCTTATCCTGTCTGAGGAAGCCCCTTAGCCTCTTTCCCTGTAAAATGAAGGGACCAGATGTCAGTATCTTGAAGGATCAGCCCAGCGCAGCAAACTATGATCCACTGTTTTCTAAAACATTGCGCTGGATGGTTACAAATAATTCGGATAAGTTTAAATTAATAGCCATAATTTGTTCAATCTTTTGTCTTTGAAAGATGATAGAATTACTTGCATTGTATTGAATAAATATTATTCAATAATATGAAATTGGGGAAAAAAGGATTTGACACGTGTGTGGTTGGCAAATCTCAGATGGTCAAAGTTTGCTGAAATTGTTATTTCAATATTAGCATTTTTACAGATTTCACACAGCAAAAATTCAGGGTTTTTTTTAACTTAAATTCAAGCAAAATATCTAAATAAATATTTAAGTCTTGGTATACTAAGTTTTTGAAAAGTTTCATATATTGTAAGAAAGGTTTATTTGGGGTGATTTTTGCAAACTTGCAACCAAGGCATTTATTTATAAAGTGATAATAATAAAGATAAAAATACATGCATTTTTTGGTAATGTTTATAAATCTCATCATTTTATTGTTTTAGGAATGTAAATGTCCTTATAAAATACATTGACCTTAATAATTACTTTTATTATTTATTCAAAGAAAATAGTCATGTATTTTCTTTTAAACTTAAAAGTTCCTTTACAAGAATGAGATCTCCATTTAAAAGTAAATCCCATTTCAATAATATGAAAACTGGGATGCTTCTTTATACAAATATTTGTTCCTCTTTTATTTCGCTTGTTTTCTGAGTAATAAAGTCTCCGGTATAAATATTGTCTCCAATTTTGCCTTCCCCTTAAAAACAAAGATTGAAGAGTGATCACAGAGCTCATAATTCCTTATAATTAGTGACTGTCCATCCGTCCATGTACTGCATAAGCAAGAGCTTCATTTCGACTCCTCTACTCAGTCTCTCTCTTTGTTTGGGGCCAGCGCCAGTACACCACCAAAAGCCGTTCTGTCGACCCTTTCAACCCATTTCCAACAACGATTTCCTCTAAGTTAAATCTGTCAACAGTAGTCTACAATAGAATGTTGTTGTTGTTCATGAGATCTACTTGCTCCTTAGAATTTGAAAAGGTATGTGATGTTTAGATGAGAAGGAAACCCATTTTTCAGTAGAGGGTAGCCTCATACTTTTTTACTGGTCTTAGAAAAGTCAACAGACTTTCTCTACATAGAGCATGTTCTCCTTCAAATTTCTTCTCAGACGTCTTTGTATTGTCTTATGTTTCTGTTATTTAAAGACAGATTCCATCACGCATTCACTTAAGCAACGAACAGGAATTTATTGACTTTTATTAGTTAAGTGTTTGAGGCTATCCGTGTTCCCCACCACAGTCCAACTTATGGAAAATCTTTTCTGTGATATGAATTTCTCTCCTCGGCATCTAATTTGAACATACCGAAGTTGAATACATAGAGGAATAGTTTACTTTCAGATGTGACTTATGTCCACTATGCTTTTTTAAAAAAATAAAATAAAAATTACTATTTAATTCAGAGTTCTGTTAGAATAAAATATACTTACTTATGTAATTTTACATACTTAAAAGCAATAAAAATATATAATATCTGACAGTAAAATTCATAGAAATGAGGATAGAAGGTTTTTTTTTTTTTTCCAGAGGCTGGGAAAGATAAGAAGAGGTGTAATTAATGGATAGAGGTCTCTTTTGGGAATGAAAATTTTTTTGAACCAATAATGGGAGTGAGTTTACATTATGAATATATTGAAAACTAGAACATTCTTATGATGCATGGATAAATTTATGGTATATTAACCTCATCTCAATAAAACCAACATTTTTCTAACACCTGCTATTAACACTTAGACAGCTATGGGGCTGGGAATTTAGCTCAGTGGTTCTGGCACCTGGCTTGCAAGTGCAAAGACCTGGGTTTGACCCCCAATAACCATGTACAACAATGTTGGTCATGGTGACTCATTTCACCAGCAATCAGAACCACACACCACAGTGCCAGGCACGGTGGCTCATGCCTATAATCCCAGCACTTGGGAGGCAGAGATAGGAGGATTGCTGTGAGTTCAAGGCTGAGCTCAGGGCCAGTCAGAACTACAAAAGTGAGATCCTGTCTCCAAAAAAAAACTTAGTTTCATACAGAATTCTAGAGTGACTTCTCTTGGAAGAGACCTCTGATCTGATATTGCCAGCCACGTACTCCCTCATCAGGCTCCTGAGGCTGTAGAAAGTACAGTTTCAATTTTTCAAAATAAAAAGTTGTGGAAATCCATCTTACAGCATATGAGTATACTTAACACTACTGAACTCTACACTTAAAAATGATTAAAATGGCAAATTTTATGTTATGTGGGTTTTACCCATCATAAAAATATGTATAAACAGTTTTTTTTAAAAAATAGTAGAAGTGCTTGTTGATAAGGTTCTTATGAATATTTTCCTAATTATTATCACTGTCACTATTCTTACTAGATGGTAGTCCTTTACTTATTGCCAAACTTTAGAGGCAGAAAATACTGGGTTAGTAGAAATTAATAATGGCATACATTAGGTCAAATCATATGCAATCATGATATCCAGCTACTTTTGACCTACAAAAATGTCAATTTCCTAGCACTTATGAAAATATTCTAATGTAACTACAGTGTGCTTATTGATTTGCTTTGGGACACATCAGGATTCAATGCAAAGTGTACTTTCTTTTAGCTTCCTGCTATAGAAATCTCTCTGTTTCATGTGATTTCTTGTCCCGCCACTAATTGGTTATATGACTGACCCTCAGGTACAGTTTTCTTATCTGTCACATGAAGATGACAAATAGGGCCTTGGTCAGGTTTACATGATGTAAATCATTGGAAACACTCACCCTAGAGCTTGGCGTATAGTAGAAACCCAACAAATGGACTTCATCACCTTGCACAGCAATGCACAGGGCAGTATAGTTCATGGAGCTTATGTGGGTTTTATGTGGGTTAGATGTGAATTCCAGCTGCCTGCTATAGGAGGATAACTTCACTAACCCTCAGTTTCCTCATCTGATAGCTGCTTCCCCCAAGGCTTATGAAGATAAATAATTTATCAAATATAGAACACCTTACCCAGTTCTAAGAACGAAGTAAGTGTTCAGCAAATTATCTTAAGACATAATTTTAATTATGAATAAGTTTCATAGTTCTTTTCCAGAGGTTGTCAATCTGGGTGGGGGAGACTAGGACAAGGAGAATATTCTTAGGACCTGGAAATATATCCA
>PVIR01007552.1:0-60508 GCA_004026965.1 Petromus typicus | reverse complement strand
CCTCCTGCCTCTGCCTCCCGAGTGCTGGGATTACAGGCGTGAGCCACCACGCCCGGCACTGTGGTATGTGGTACTGGTTGCTGCTGGGTGTGGGTCTCCACACCCAGTATTGTTATGTGGTTACCAGGGAATCGAACCCGGGCCCTTGCGCTTGCAAGACAGGCGCCGGAACCACTGAGCTAACTCCCCGGCCCCCTAAAATGAATTCTTAATTTATATAGAAAACTGCAATCCATGGCTTTTTATAAATGATCTCTATTCTATTCTATTTCTTCTCTTTTAAATTGGCTCTATCTTACGTTCCAACCTTCAATTTGCATTTAATTCATTGTGGACTAGGAATCAACTTGAGTAAAAATTGCTCTTCAGGAATTATGTGAGAAACTTCCTTTGGGATCCCAGTGAGTGGTGGTAAAATAGATAACGACTTTATATCTTTTCATAACAACCTTCTTTACAAAGCTACACGTAGGCAACCTACAATGCTCTCATTTCAAGATAATCTAAGTTTTCTTTAAAGGTATATAGTTCCTTATGCTGGAACATAGGCTCTATAAATTGAGTCTTACAATTTCTTTCAGGTACCATGTGCTTCTAGGTTCATCTTTAATTTTCTCACAGTCAGATTTTTACTCTTCTCAGTGTCCTAGCCTCCTGGAAAGGAAAATAAGTAAATAAAAGTTTCTTATTAAGCTTTGAACCTCCTGGCAGCTTATAAATACTATGCTATAAAAGAATGGTCACACACGTAGCACAGACATTCCCGTGATTTTGCTCAGTGGACAGCCTTCTTTTGCGGGATCTGGCTTCTTGACTCTGGGTTGCCGTGGAAGCACCGTGTCTGTTAGAGGACAGGTGTGGGGGTGAGTGCTGTGACCCTCAGACATTATTTCTCGCTCCTTTTCTTCTCAGAATCACAATGCCTTCAGTCAGACTTTTTCTCGATGTGCTTTTATCTCTGGAAGTATTTGTTCATTTTCCATACTAGTAGTTTTATTCCCCTTCCGTGGTTCTCGAGCTCTTTATCTATACTATCATTTTTATAAGTAGTTAAGAATTTCTCTGTTTTTAAGAAGAGAGCTCTTTTGTAAGAAAAATTCATGAAGACTTTAGTTTATGAAAATATAAAATATCATAAATATACTTCCACTCCATTTTTGTAATTTTTAATTGTATTAGTACATGTGTGCAGTTCATCATGCCCTTACCCAGCTTTTTCTTTTTTTTTAAGTTCTTCCCTTTCCTTTCCCTTCCTCTTTCTCCAATTCACTTATCTCATTTTTGTTCTCATTGATTTATTCTCCCTCATTCTCACTGATACTACTCGTAGCTTATGTTATGGCATATAATAATTGCATTAATTGACACTTTAAAGAAGAAAAATGTATCACTGATAAATTATATATGTTGGAAAAAAGTTCAAGATATTTTGTTCATAAAAAAGATACTCTGGGTATGTTATATCTAACAGAATAATTGCATTTTTACTCAGAAAGGACTATTTGAAGGAAAGTTTAGGATAAACACCAAACTGTTAATAGAAGTTTCTATTTAGTAGGATTGACAGAAGAAATTCATTTTTTATTTCATGCATCATTTTAAATTTTTACAACAAACATGAATTCCATAATCAAATCTTTGAAAGATATAATAGAAAATTTGCAAATTTTGGAAACTGTATTTACAACTTTGTAGAGTATTTTTGACAACTTCCACTACTGAGTATATTGGTACTCTCTCTGATTACTCTTGAAATGTATTGTTGAATGGCGAAATATTAGTAATTCTTACTAGGAAACTTACTTCTGTGTGGAGCTCTGAAATTGGATCTACCTTTTTTTTTTTAATTGGTACCAGGAGTTGAACTCGGGACCTAAAGCTTGCCAGGCAGGTGCTGTGCTGTGGAACCAAATCCCAGCCCTACACACCTTAAAAATTACAAATTTCTATATCATTATTTCTTTGACAAAAGAGAGTAACATAATGCCATGCTATCTGGACAGGAGTAAAAATAAGGAGAATTTAGAGTCTATAATTAATCTCTCTCTGTCTCTTTCACTCTCTTCCTGTCTCCTTCCCTCCTTCCTTGCCTCCTCTCTTTCTTCTGCCCCCTCTTCACCTTCTTCACCCACTTCCTCTTGTTTTTCTCCCTTTTTCTCTCTTTCTTCCTCCTGCATACAAACATAGATACAAACTATGATTGAAGGAAGGAGATAGAAAACATTTGAAACCAATAATAGAATAGAATTTTGGTATTCTTTATTATTTCTATATTAACAGTTTTAAAACAGTGACAAGCCAGTATCACTGTTGTTTTCAGTAGTGTATTAAAGTTTAGTAAGTTTGAAATACTACAATTATGAGAGAATCCATCTAGGGGTATATAAATTAGCTAGATAAGTCTTAAAATGTCATCTGATTAGAACTTCCAAAGGGGTTCACAGTTTTCAGTAAGTTAGGCTAGGCCATTTCTGTCAAAAATGAGATATGCTCTAGAATTTGAATTTTAATGGCATATTACTTTTTGCTATTGTTCCATTTATTCCCCCTTCCTAAATAAAATGCATTTTTCCACTTTTAGTGTACTCGACAAATTATCTCTGAGAAGCTAGGCCGTGGCTCAAGAACTGTGGACCTTGAACTTGAAGCTCAGATTGATATATTAAGAGATAACAAGAAAAAATACGAAAATATCCTAAGACTGGCTCAGACATTGTCAACACAGCTTTTCCAGATGGTGCATACCCAGAGGCAACTTGGAGATGCATTTGCTGACCTGAGTTTGAAGTCTCTAGAACTCCATGTAAAGTTATTTAACTATTAGGGATGGGGGGATGGCAATAGAAGTATTTTATGAGATGTTACATTTGTGTTTTGCTAAACTTTTAATGAAATTGGGATTTTTGTGTTTATTTGTTGAGTGCTAAGAACTCCCATATACTTTACCACTGACTGTACCTCAAGCCTTATGGGAAATTCCTATCACTGGAATTTGAAGGTGTTCTTTTAGACATTTCATATACTGTCTGAGAAGACATAGCTGACTTCTGTCAACATAGTGACCCATTTGTACTTTAGATAAATAGATGTCAACTGAAAGTTTTAGGAGAAAGGAATTTGGTTGGAATGAAGGAAAAGAGAACTCAACCTGCTCCAGCCTAGAAAAAATCATAGTTATGTATGACTCTGATGTGGGTAAAAAGTAAATTAGACACTTACTGAAAAATCTCTTGCCCAGTCCAGGTGTGTTGAGCAAATTATGACTTGTTTGAATGAATCTGTGGTATACTTACTGAAATCATTAATACAAATGTGAAGTTTGGGGTGAACACAGTTGTAAGGTGCGCAGCTAGCGTATGTGTAGCCTTGGGCTGTATTGTAGCACTGTAGCAAGCAAGTGAAGTAAGTGAAATTATTTTTCAGTATTTATTTCTGCAGATACTCAGCAAAACATTTTTAAGAATTTCTTTTGCTCTCTTTTGACATTTTTTATATCTGAGTGTCTTTGTTTCTTTTCTTGCCTGGAGTCAGATGGAATAGATATTCCTTCCCTGCAGACTACTTACTTGCAAAATTAGATAATTTAAAACATTAAGTCATTCTGTCCTATCTCCTTGGGCAAAGAAAGGTTGATACAAAGGGTGACACATGTCATAACAGTTACAAATATTGAAATACAATTTTAACTAATCTGTTACAACAAAAAGAACTAGAATTTGGGAAGCTAAATATCATTACAGCTGCAGTTATTGAGTACTCATGTTAAATACATTGAGATAGGGGCTTTATATTCATAAGTAAAGTAACACTTATCCAAAATACATAGGATCAGAAATGTTTGATACTTCAGAAGTTTTTTGAATTTTGGAATATTTGCATAGACTTTCTAGTTGAGCATTCGTAATATGAAAAACTAAAATGCTCCAAAGCCTTTGAGCATCATAGGCTCAATTCATATACATGGAGAAAATTTTGCCAGAGATAGGGGAGGCAATGCTGCACTCATATGTTTGTTCCACAGATGTGTGCAGTTTTATTTTTTAAAATATAATTCACATACCATAAACTTCATCCTTGTAAAGGCACAGTTCAAGCAGTGGGCATTCATAAAAGATCATTTGTATTCCCTTTAAGAATTGTTCTTTCTTTATTAGTATATTGCCAAATTTGTGTATCATTCAGTACTATCTAACTACAAAATATTTTACCATCCTAAAAAGAACCACCACACCTACCTTTCTCCTGAAGCCCTTGGCAAACACTAACACGTTCTGCGTCGCTATAGATTTGCACTTGTGGACATTTGATATGAATGGGATTGTGCATGTATGGCCTTTTGTGTCTGACATATAAATTTGTTTTCTTTAGATACATGCCCAGTAGCAGAATTGCTGGTTTATATGGTAGTTCTTTTTAATTATTTTCTTTTTCCAGTACTAGGAATTGAACTCAGGACCTTGTGCTTGACAGGCAGTTGCAGTACCACAAGCTACATCCCTAACCCCTTTTAAAATTTCAGGAACTTCCACGCTGTTTCATAATTATTATACCAGTTTACATGTTCACCAGCACTGTGTAAGAGCTCACCTTTCTCCACGCCCTTACTAGCATGTTTTGGTTTTGTCTTTTTATTTATTTTTATTTTATTTGTCTTTTTGCTTACAGGCATTGTAACTGGGGCACGATAATATCTCATTATAGTTTTGATTTGCACTTCCCTGATTAGTGATGCTGAACATTTTTTTCATGTTATTCATCATTTGTATATCCTCTTAATGGGGTTGACTTTTATTGAGTCGAGTTCCTTACGTATTCTGGATATTAATCTATTTTCTTACAGTCCATGGGTTGTCTCTGTTGACTTGGCAGTATAAGAGCTTCTCTGTTTGATATAATCCCATTTGTCTGGTTTTGCTTTTTGTTACCTATGCCTTTGAGATCTTATGAATACTTTTTCAGTCTTATGCAAAAAGTCATTGCCTATAACAATATTTGAAATGTTCCCCTGTGTTCTTCCAGTGGTTTCATACTTTCAGGTCTTCGATATGTTTGGAGTTGATTTTTATTTATGGAGAGTGTGATTTAGTTTCATTCTTTTGCACATGGATATCCAGTTTTTCCAGCACCATTTATTGATAAGATTATCATTCTCCAGTGTGCGTTTTTGTGCCTATGTTGAAGATAATTGGTTATAGATCAGTAGTGTGTAAACCTTTTAGAGCTTTCAGTTGTACAAACAGTCTGGTGTGGCACGTACACCATAGAGTCACCACCACTGCTTACATTTACAGGTACTTACATTTCCTTCTGGGTTCTCCATGCTGTTTCCTTGTCTTACGTGTTGGTTTTATGCCAGTACTGTGCTGTTTTTAACCCTTGAAATTGTCTTAGTCTCCGATCTTCAGTGGCAGTTCAAAAGTACAGCTCCATCCATGTTGTAAATGGTCTTTATGTTTGTGGGTAATTACTATGTCAATTTATAATAATGTGTGTATAACACACCCCTAAACAACTAAAAATGCTAAAATAATTGAGTGTTCATCAACTAAATTTTGAGTCATATTTCATCTTTATATCAAAAATAAATTTATTTACAATAAATAAATTGTTTTCATTAGTATTCTGGTTATTTGTATCTTTACCATTCTATCTCATGAACCTCCTTATAACTTAATCTATGTATTTTTGCATTCTTGACAGTCAAACCCA
The DNA here is from genome assembly GCA_004026965.1 of Petromus typicus. Classification (NCBI taxonomy): domain Eukaryota; kingdom Metazoa; phylum Chordata; class Mammalia; order Rodentia; family Petromuridae; genus Petromus; species Petromus typicus. Next base: position 54,799 of record PVIR01007552.1, on the reverse strand, counting down.
TGGCCTGATACACCTTAGGCATGTACTGTACTCTTGAGCGATATCACCAGCATATGTACTTTACTAGTTTTTCTAAGTGCTTTTTATTATGACCAGTTGAGTTTTCAACATTTTTTCCCAATTTTTTACTGTGTTAAGATATGCACAACAAGGGGCCGGGGAGTTAGCTCAGTGGTTCCGGCGCCTGTCTTGCAAGCGCAAGGGCCCGGGTTCGATTCCCCGGTAACCACATAACAATACTGGGTGTGGAGACCCACACCCAGCAGCAACCAGTACCACAGACCACAGTGCCGGGCGTGGTGGCTCACACCTGTAATCCCAGCACTCGGGAGGCAGAGGCAGGAGGATTGTGATGTGAGTTTGAGGCTGAGCTCAGGGCCAGCCTGAACCACAAAAAAAAAAAGCGAGACCCTGTCTCAAAAAACCTAAAAAAAAAAAAAAAGAAAAGAAAAAGATATGCACAACAAAATTTAGCATCTTAGCCATTTTAAAAGTAATTTCAAGGCTTCAGATGTAGCTCAGTGGTTCCGTCACCTGTCTTGCAAGCGCAAGGGCCCAGGGTCAATCCCTGGTAACCACATACAACAATACTTGGTGTGGTGACTCATGCCAACCAGCCATCAGTACCACATACACACTGCCAGGCATGGTGGCCTATAATCCCAGCACTCACGAGGCAGAGGCAGGAGGATTGATGTGAGTTTGAGGCTGAGCTCAGGGCCAGCCTAAACTACAAAGTGAGACCTTGTCTCAAAAAAAAAAAAAAAATGTTAATTTTATTGTTTAGAATTGTAGATTCACAGCAAATCTGAGTAGATAACATACGGAGTTTTCATAAGTCCCCTGTCACAACTCGTCAGTAGCCTTCTTGATGTTAGCACTTCTTTACCAAGTTTTCAGATTATGCACTAGAAATAGTAAAGATTTTAATGGATTTTGGGTTCTTTTTTTTTTTTTTTTTTTCAGTTCTAGGGATTGATCCTAATGCCTCACACATGCCAGACAAGTGCTCAGCCACTTAGCTACATCCAGCTCTAAAATCTTGTTTTATGTATAATTCTTCCTCAGAATTATAGGTGAGATTTAACATTCCTGAAACAAAACAGTGTTGTTTTACTCCTGCCTGTGCTTTGAAGTAAGGCTGACTTTTCTGATACAAATTTAGGGTATAAAATTTTACTAACTTTTCAGTTTGCTGAAATCTCATCTTTGGTTTGGCTTGTTTGCTTTTTTTATAAAAGAGCAATCTTCTAGGTTGTCTATACCTTTCTGCTTCTGTGATTAAATCAGTACTTTTGTCATTTTCAAAGTTAGCAATGTGAAATTGTGGCTATTGAGAACTTTTAGAGATAAATGCAAGAGGTGCAGTGAAATGATACAAACTTTGTTATAAAGAGAGTAGAAAAGGCTTCCTTGCTTATCTATAATAATCCTCATATAAATCTAACTTTCATATTTTCTCCTTGATTTTTTATTTTGCCTTTTACTTGATAACTATCAGAGGAAGAAGTACAGTTGTAATATATTCTGTTGACATTTTCTATAAGTTCTAAGATTTAAAATTTTTATTAGTGCATATTTGTAATACATAATGACTACATTCATATCTTCTACTGCTTTTTATTTCTAGTAGTGTTTATTTAGACTTTGTATATAATTTGGCTCATAGAAACTTGGTGCCAAAAATGTTCAGCTGGGGCCGGGGAGTTAGCTCAGTGGTTCCGGCGCCTGTCTCGCAAGCGCAAGGACCCGGGTTCGATTCCCCGGTTACCACATAACAATACTGGGTGTGGAGACCCACGCCCAGCAGCAACCAGTACCACATACCACAGTGCCGGGTGTGGTGGCTCACACCGGTAATCCCAGCACTCGGGAGGCAGAGGCAGGAGGATTGTGATGTGAGTTTGAGGCTGAGCTCAGGGCCAGCCTGAACCACAAAGCGAGACCCTGTCTCCAAAAAAACCTAAAAAAAAAAAAATGTTCAGCTGTTCGTCTTTTGTTTTAGATTTTACATGGATGATTGCTGTTTTTATGTAGTTATATATCTCCAATATTTGCAATTAGTATCAGTACAGTCTTGAAGACAGTCTAGAGTAAACAGTTCCATAGACCTATCTTAAACAGAAAATACCTTTAGCATAACAAGAAAATTTTTTAATTAAATAGTATACCTAGACATTTAATTATAGCTGTAGCATAGCATTCACTTTTCATCCTCTAAGATATTGCTTTATATTACATTTTGTTTAGGTAAAATCGAGTGTATAATTAAAACAAAGAAGCTGGAGAATTATAAACCTGAAACATAAATCCTATAATAAAATGTGATCAATTTTTTTAGTTGGCTAGATATGTTCCTGATTAATCTGTTAATTAATGAAAAAGACTGGGAAGATTTTACTGCTTAATATTTAGGATTCTTTTTTGCTATATCTAAAGGAGTCACGTGTAATATTTGTGGAGGCGAGACACAGTGTATATTCCAAGAAAACAAGCTAAATCTGGTGTTGTATGATCTTTCCTCAGCAGTATGCTGAGACGGACCTGAGCTTAGGGGTCAGCTGGTGTCTACGTTTACAGTGAAATGTGTTTCACGAATATTTATACATTGAGGAGATTCAGTCAAAACACAAAAAGTTGCTATCTACTTTATGTCTGAAAGTTTTAACCAGTTGTTACCTAATTTGGTTGTAAAAGTTACAGTTTCTGATTAATAATCTGCTGTATTTTTCTTCTTAACAGCTGTGCTTATAGTATAATAGAAACAAAATGTAACTAAAGTGTTCTTTCTAGTACAAAGTAGTTTAAGTTTTAAAACTTACTAATTTTGACTGTGCATGTGCCCTGATGACAACTTTGGTTCATTAAACTTTTTTGATAATTCCATATCTTTATCATTTAAATTTAGATTCGTACATATTTAAAGACTGCAATAAAAATGTAAAACTTCTATTGATAGATTTCTAAATCACGTATTTTCTCATTAATGATACGTTTGAGAATTTCAGTCATATTTATTAATTTATTGCTGAATAAATTAAGGTCGTAACTTCTTTGTTTCAGGAAGAATTTGGCTATAATGCAGATACACAGAAGCTGCTGGCAAAAAATGGAGAGACTCTTCTTGGAGCCATTAATTTTTTTATTGCCAGCGTGAACACTCTGGTGAATAAAACAATTGAAGATACATTAATGACTGTGAAACAATATGAAAATGCCAGGTGGGAATGAATTTTCTCTGAATTCTTTATTTTATAGCATGTACTTCAGTTAAGGTTTTTAGTTGTGGACAACAGAAGCCAGCTATGCCCAATCCTGGCAGAAAAGAAGTGTCCTGGAATGTGAGAGTAGCCTGTAGCCCGAACAGGGAAAACAAGATTCCGGAAACAAGAGCAAAGCCAAATAATGAATGCCTCGGGAAGTATCTACATAGCTCTGTACCTGGTGCCTCTGATTCTTAATGCTTCTGTGGTTAGCCTGTGTGATTTCAAGAGACTCTGAGTCCTTGCTTCATGCCTTGGGAGTGTCCATTTGAACACTGGTCTTGTACCCAAACTTCACCTGCCAAGGAGGAGAGGAATGAGAACTCTGGCTACAGCTGCCCTAGAAGAGTGCAGTGCCCTGTGTCCTGCCAATGGGTGCTCAGTGGCCTGTGTCCACCTGTGGGCCTTGTCACTGCCACTTCCCGGTGTGAGCATGCCGCTGCTCCCCGCAGCCACATGTGTGCTTCCTGTTTCCTGCATTCCCAGACTCCCTTCTGCCCTCAGGGTTGGTGTCTGTTGTGGATACCAACCCCAGTTTTCATTGTCCAGGTTAGAACTGTCTTCAGGCTTTCTGACATCTCAACTTTTACACAGATATTTGCCTTATGTTTTAATAACTGCTTATTGTGCAATTTTATACATGCTACTTCATGATTATGTAATTTCTCTGTTCTATGACCATTTGGTAGGGAACAGAAACATTTAAAAAGTAACTAGCCAAGTAGCCCTTTTCTGGCTCAGTGGTTCTCCCCACATGTCCTGCCAGTTTTATTTCAGCATTAGTCCAATTCCCTTTGAGGTTTTTTTCCCTATGAACACTTGAAATCAGTATTTCTTTAAATGTTTTCGTGACATAGTTGAAGATGGATGCAAACTTTAGTACTTACCCAGTAATCACAAGGTCTTAGGTTCAATTCCCAGAATGGTGTGTGTGTGTGTGTGTGTGTGTGTGTGTGTGTGTGATTATTTTAAAATAAAATATAAGCTGGACATGGTAGCACATACCTGTAATCCCTGCACTTAGGACACAGGTGGGAGGATGGCGAGTTTGAGGCCAGTCTGGGCTACGTAAGTTTCAGAAACAACCTGGAGGCCCGGGGATTTAACTCAGTGGTTCTGGCACCTGTCTTGCAAGCGCAAGGGCCCGGGATCGATTCCCCCAGTAACCACATACAACACTGGGCGTGGAGCAGTCAGTACCACACACCACAGCAGCAGTCAGTACCACACACCACAGTGCTGGGCATGGTGGCTCATGCCTGTAATCCCAGCACTCGGGAGGCAGAGGCAGGAGGATTCCTGTGATGTGAGTTGGAGGCTGAGCTCAGGGCCAGCCTGAACCACAAAGCGAGACCCTGTCTCCAAAAAAAAAAAAAACCAAGGGCCAGGGATTTAGCTCAGTGGTTCTGGTGCCTGTCTGTCAAGTGCAAGGACCTGGGTTTGACCCCTGATAACCACATACAACACTGGGTGTGGAGACTCACACCCAGCAGCAACCAGCACCACATACCACGGTGCCGGGCGTGGTGGCCCAGCACTTGGGGGGCAGAGGCAGGAGAATTGCTGTGATGTGAGTTGGAGGCTGAGCTCAGGGCCAGCCTGAACCACAAAGTGAGACCCTGTCTCAAAAAAAACAAAAAACAAAAAACAAAAAAAACCCTGGACTATTAAATGAGACAGTCTCAAAAAAAATTGAAAAATGAAATTTTAAAAATGAAATAAAAATTTCACATCTAATTATGAAAAATAATTTTTATGTTGTTTTCCCCAAGTACTGAAACTTAAACCCAAGGCCTTGTACAGGCAAAGAAAACTTCTCTCTATCCCAAACTTTTTAATTTTTTTGAGACAGGATCTTACTAGGTTGCCTAGGCTTGCTTTTAACTCAGTCTTCCTGCTCCAGCCTCCCAAATAGCTGAAGGAGACACAGATGTGCATTACACATGGCTTAATTTGTCTGTTGTTCAGTGAGAAATCTAATCTAAAGAATAATGTTGATATACAATAAAATATAGATCTTAATTTATATTTTTGAACAAATTTATAAATTATATTTTATATACTTGGTAGCTGGTTACTTAATAAAAATCTAAGACATTCTGTCTATATATTTTGCAAATTATGACTCACTGCAGTTTGTCTTTTCTAATTCACATTACCACATAATCTTGTTTATTAACATGAGCTTAGGGCTTGACTTTTGTGCCTGGAAGTAACTGAGGAATTGACTAGTTGTAATCCCAAGACACTGGCTGCCCGAGGGTTAATAATCAAAAAAAAGACAAGATTAAAGTTTCTCAGAAGCTGAATTTTCTTCTCTGTCAAAACCAGAATTTATTGATACTTAGAGCAAAGGTCATCTATTTGATCAGCACAAAAAGTGGTAATGTAGGCAGGCGCCCGGGTGGGCTCTTAATGCTCCCCATTATGCATTGTGTGCAAGGGTTTCCTAGCCCTCCAGTGCTCCTCGCACAGAAAGTCTTTCAGCAGCCCCTTCAGTATTTCTCCCCAGCAGACGAACAAGGGAGTCACTTGTGGTCAGAGTTTTTCAGAGCTGGACACCTGTTCTCCAGTAGTTTTATATCCTCCAGAATATAGCCAGCCCTCACCTAGTTGTGGACCCAATTCAGTCTGGCCTCTTAGTGGAGATGCGCTATGAAATTTTAACTTGAGCGCCACCTTGGTGGTAATAAGCACTGCTAAAGAAGCTCTTCTGGGAAGTTTTTATTGTGATGCTGTCCTCCTACTCTGAGTGTAAAATTTAAGCAATATAGGAGGGTTAGGATTATGACCTTTATTGTATTTAAATTCACCACTGCTGTTTAGAAATAGATTCCAGTGCTATTGAAGGATGTAGGTTATATTACAGGCCACTTGCCACCATGCTTTTTTACTGTTTTTTTCCTTTTATTTCTTAGTCTTCAGTGTATTTGCTTTGGGCTGTAATAAGAATTCTAACAGTTAGTGTCAGGTTTCCTAGAATCTATGAAGTTTTTTGGATAGTTCTGCATTGCAGATGAAAGCCTGGAGCACAAAGTGATCCAACACTGGCTAACACGTTAGAGTTGTGAAAGGCTCAAGTATGGCCGCTGACCCACAGAGTCAACTTTTCCTGCTACGAAGTCATTCTTGCCTCTTGAGACTGCTGTGATTTGTCTTGTGTGACACTTGACCTATAACATAGTGTCATATACTGTTTCTGTTGTACACATCACTTATTGTATTCTTTCCAGAATTGAATATGATGCATATCGTACTGATTTGGAAGAACTGAATCTTGGACCACGTGATGCCAACACTTTGCCAAAAATTGAGCAGTCACAGCATCTGTTCCAAGCACATAAGGAAAAATATGATAAAATGCGCAATGATGTTTCCATCAAATTGAAATTTCTAGAAGAAAATAAGGTAAGCTTACTCTTTCCCTTCTGCCCTCTTTATGTGGATTTTAAAATGGAATTATACACACACAAAATGGAGTTACCCAAAAGAATTGAAAATGTTTTGTTTCTGTCTTTTATGACAGGAAGGCAATTCCATGTTTGAAATTTTAGAATACATGATAGCTTTATCTTAATCTTTTGTATGTAACAACTGGCAAAAAGGCTGTTCTTCAACTTGATTTTCAGATTATATTGGTAGGAAGTGTTTTAAATAATTAAATAATAGGGCTGGGATTTAGCTCGGTGGTTCTGACACCTGCCTTGCAAGCCCAAGGTCCTGGGTTCAATCCCTGGTAACCACATACAGCAATACCAGGCGTGGTGACTCACGCCCATGAGCAATCAGTACCACATACCATAGTGCCAGGCATGGTGGCTTACACCTATAATCCCAGCAGTCAAGAGGCAGAGGCAGGGGTCAAGGATTTAGCTCAGTGGTTCCGGCGCCTGTCTTACAAGCGCAAGGACCCAGGTTCGATCCTCAGTAACCATATACAATCCTGGGTGTGGAGACTCACGCCCAGCAGCAACCAGTACCACATACCACAGTGCCAGGCTTGTTGGCTCACGCCTGTAATCCCAGCACTCGGGAGGCAGAGGCAGGAGGATTGCTGTGATGTGAGTTTGAGGCTGAGCTCGGCTGAGTTCAGGACCAGCCTAAACTATAAAGTGAGACCCTGTCTCTAAATAAATAATTAATTAATTAATGGTAAATTTTTGCTCTGAATATTTTGAAGCCTTTTAATTAATGATACGTACAGATTTCAGGGATAAAACTACAGCCATAGTGGAAGCCTTTTAATTAATGATACGTACAGATTTCAGGGATAAAACTACAGCCATAGTGGCAGTGCTTTCTGTGCTTCTCACATCTTAAGTCGTGACAGGCCTTCAGCCATATTTTCTTCAAGTAGCCTCTTAAAATGTTTCAGTTCTCCCAGGAAACAGTACTGGTAATGTTGATATCCTTCTCTGTAATATCTTGGGGCTGTATTAAATTACAGTTTGTTGATATCATTTTCCTTAACATTTCCTTTGCAAATTCATACATTTCTTTGGATCTACCAAGTTTGGCCTTATCATTAACTTGTTAGCTACTGTAGATGAAAATTACTTACCTGAAAACATTACAGTGGCAAAAAGGGAAACCTTGTTAGTTACCAGATTCCTGGCCCAGCACCATTCCACCAAGAATACAACAACAACTTTGTGGCATTCCTTACCTTATATAGCATTTTCATTCAATTTAGTCATATATATGTGTATATGTATCAGTTATACTGTTCTACATTTTTATAAATATGAATATATCACTAGAGTTAGCCATTATACGTTTTAAGTGTAAAAATATTGTTGACATTCTGCCTATGATCACTATACAGCGCAGTGCTAAAAGAAATATAATAGAGAAATACACATTTAATAGGGAAAGAAAAGAACAGGAACGTTAAGATTTATGGGCATAATGGAAGGTAGAATCAGAAAGTCACGAGAGCCAGATCATACCAGCATTAACCATGTGGAGACAAAGTGGCCTCACAGAGGACATAGACTGAGCAGGCAGAGGAGACACCCACATCTGAAGGCTCTGTGCATTCTCAGTGTCCGTCAGGGATCTCAGTTCCAGCTTTGTCTCAGAAGCACTAAGAATGTTTTTCAAGATGAAAGCAGGGGGAGGGGAGGTGTGTGGAGATTTAGAGCAGTCACTATTGTTTAAAGCAAGAAGGAAAGTAGAAACTCATAAACTCAAAAGAAATCTTTTATAAACAAAATGATTAAGAGCGTAAACTAGAAGGTGTTAATATTAGTAATAGAACAGAAGGGATGCAGTGATTTTAAGACAGTATAACACGGGTTGGAAAATCAAAATAAAGGCTGCTTTTGCTTGCAGGGAGTAAGGGTGAAGGATAGGAATTTTTTCTGTTTGACCCAGTGTTTAATTTGAGACAACAAAATGTTCAAGAGGAAACAGTTGGAAGGAAGTTGATGATGGGTGTTTGGAGTGTGGATGAACAGGGTCAGGGCTTCAGAGATAAAAGTTTGAAAGCCACTGCTTTGAGAATAATGTCATTATCACCATTTCTCTTTTTGACTATAAAATAAAAATAGAAAATTGCTTGTTTTCCAGGATCTTATGATTTTAGATTATGTCTTTCCCACATAGATTTCTATAACACAGTACTACCAAGTACATAGTTCATAAATAACAGGAATGTCTTTCTCACATCTCTGAAGCCTGAGAATTCTGAGACTATGTATCTGGTAAGGGCCTACCACCTGGCTTGTAGATGGCTCTTGTGTTGCCTTGTACTGGGTGAAGGAAGTCTCTCAGGCCCCTGGGGAAGGCACTGATTCCATTCACATAGGACGCTATCTGGGTGTGGGGGTTATCTCTCAAAAGCCTTCTGATACCTCACCTTGGTGGGGAGGTTTCAAGTAGAAATCTAGTGGGGCTGCACAGTAAGACCATAGCAGCACGTGACCTGAAATATTCCTTGTTTTTGGTTAATTTCAATCTGAACGCAGTAATCAGCTATTCTAAAATAGTTTATATGGAATCTGATTTTTTTTTTTTTTTTTTTACTTTTTTATTCCTCAAAGCTATAAAGAGATATACACTGTCACCACTCCTGTCCAGTATAATTTTGGAAATGTTAGCCACAGCTATTAGACAAGAGAAAGAAATAAAAGGAATAAAGTTAGGTAAGGAAGAAATTAAACTGTCATTATTTGCTGGTGGTACAATACTCTATATAGAAGATCCTAAAAATTCAGCCAAAAGACTGTTAGACTTAATCGCCAGATTTAGTAGTATAGCTGGATGCAAGGTCAGCACTCAAAAATCAATAGCCTTTTTATGCACGAACAACAGACTCACTGAAAGAGCAATCAGGGAATCAATTCCTTTCACAATAGCATCCAAACAAATGAAATATCTAACAAAGTGAAAGATCTCTACTCTGAAAACTACAGCATTCTGAAAAGGGAGATGGAAGAGGATATCAGAAAATGAAAAGACATCCCTTTTTCCTGGATAGGAAGAACCAGTATCGTCAAAATGGCCATACTGCCAAAGCTACTATATAGATTCAGTACAATCCTGATTAAAATCCCAACAGCATATTTTATAGAGCTAGAGAAAATAACCGAAAAATTCATCTGGAACTAGTAGAGAACTAGAATAGAAAAAGCAATTAGGCAACAAGTACATGGTAGGGGTTATCACAATTCCCAACTTGGAACTATACTACACAAAGCCATTGTGATAAAGACAGCATGGCATTAGCAAAGAAACAGACCTGAGGATCAGTGGAATAGACTAGAAGATGCAGAAACAACTCCAGATATACTAAGCCACTTCATCTTTGACAGAGGAGACAAACATCCCCAGTGGAGGAGAGATGGTGTGTTTCACAAATGGTGCTAGAAAAACTGGGTTTCAGCCTACCAAAGATTAGAGTAGAGCTGTCTCTTTCATCACGCACTAAACTAACATCAAAGTGGAGTAGAGACCTAAATATTAAAACAGAAACACTAAACCTACTGGGAAACAGGGTAGATAGAACTCTTGGAGACATCGAAATAGGGAACAACTTTAGGAACAAAATCTCAGCAGCACAGGAACTAGAAGAAAAAAATCACCAACTGGGGTCTCATCTTATTAAAAAGCTTCTGCACAGCAAGTGACACTACCAACAGGGCGAGAAGACAACCTACCATGTGGAAAAAAATTTTACCAGCTGTTTCTCAGACAATGGACTACTATCTAGAGTATATAAAGAATTTTTGAAAATCAGACCCCCTAAAATTAAAGACTCAATTCAAATATAGACGTCTAAAATGAATAGACATCTTTCATATGAAGAAGTCAAATCAGCAAAAAAAATATAAGGAAATGTTCAACATCACTGGTCATTCAAGAGATGCAAATGAGAATAACACTGAGATTCCATCTCCACAAAGAATGGGTGCTATCAAGAAATTAACCAACAACAATGCTAGCAGGACTGTGCAGAGAAAGGATCCCTTCAACACTGTTGGTGCAAATAAATTGGTACACTCACTGTGGAAATTAATGTGGAGATTCCTGAAAAAATAGGATTAGAGGCCTCATTTGACCCTGCTATTGCACTGCTAGGCATATACACAAAACAGTTAAAAGAATCATATCACATTGACATATGTGCACCCATGTTTATAGCAGCCCAGTTTGTAATAGCTAAATCTTGGGAACAGCCCAAATGCCCATCAACAGGAGACTGGATAAAGAAGATACAGGGTTTTGCATAAAATGGAGTATTACTCTGCCATAAAGAATGATAAATTTGAGTTATTTATATCAAAGGGATGTAAATAGGACACATGTAAATACCGTATGTTTTCTCTAGTATGAGAAACCAAAGATGTAAATGAATTCTAAAATGTATAATAAGTATTGTGAAATAGAAAGAAAATGTTCAAAAGGAAAGGGTAAGGGTGGGTAGGAGAAAGTAAAGAAGGGAAAGAAAAAATTTGATAGTAAAAAGAAAGCTTATGTATGTAAGGGGACATAAGGGGTAGGGGTTGAATAGAGGGCAATAGAACAGGAAAAAATGAGAATCAAGATGTATACAGATACAAACTCTTAAATGCTGAATATGATCATAACATATATAAAATATAGCAATAAAATCAATTTTAAAAATTAAAAAAAAAACCTATAAGGAGATAATGTCAGTGTTATTTTAAGCAAGCAGTAATTATAATAAGAATGAAGACTTAGATCCATGAAAGAACTTTTCAAAAATTTTCTTCCTATCATTGAACAGCATTCACTATTATTTTTAATAGCCTCAGAACAATCTGTTAGGAATAGGTGTCATCCCAGTCTTCCTTGTTGGCAGGGTGAGATACTTTAAATCTAGATTTTTTTGTTCTTTTGTTAAATTACAGCTGAATTTGTGGCTTAACAGTATAGATGTCAGATAATTAACTTGAATTTTAATGAAGTGTACTTTTACTTTTTCTTAAATATTACATATTGACTTTTTAAATACAAACTTAAACACTGATTGTGCTATTTTACTATTTGATAATGTCCTGAAGACCTAGTTTACAGGTTTTTTTAGCCTTATTCTTGTCTTTTACTTTATTCTTTCGTGTGTGTGTGTGTGTGTGTGTGTGTGTGTGTGTGTGTGTGTGTGTTGTTTTGGGGTTTTGGGTTTTTTGGGGTTTTTTGGGGTTTTTTTGAGACAGGGTCTTGCTTTGTGGTTCACGCTGGCCCTGAGCTCAGCCTCCAACTCACATCACAGCAGTCCTCCTGCCTCTGCCTCATGAGTGCTGGGATCACAGGCGTGAGCCACCACATCCGGCACTGTGGTATGTGGTACTGATTGCTGCTGGGCATGAGTCTCCATGCCCAGTATGTTATGTGGTTACCCGGGATGAAACCGGGTCCTTGGGCTTGCAAGACAGGCACTGGAATCACTCAGCTAAATCCCTGGCCTTGGGGTTTTTTTTTTTAAGGCTGCTTCCCATTAATTTTCAGGTCATGGGGAGAATCATTCCATAGTAATAGTCATCATTAGGCATGCACTCTACCAACTAAACTATACCCCAGCCCGAATTCTCTCCTCCAGGTAACCAAACAGCTGCAGGAGTGAATAGTTCATAAAGTAAAAGCAAATAGGCCTTGAGTACCGGACTAGAAGTCCTGTGATTACAATAGTAAGTTTTAGTGTTTTTGTCGTTTCCTTTTTAAAACTTTTTTATGAATTTTGAGTTAGATCAGAAATTAGTCTCTGAGCTTATTTTAGAATTGAGGTATTTATTGTATGTTCTTCATCTAGCCCTTCTTTCCTCTGGCAACCTTACAGGGGTAGATATAGAAGATAGTATTTCTCTGTGTGTTCATGCATTAATATTGAGTGGTAGATTTCTAATCTTTTTTTTTTTTTTTTTTTTGAGACAGTGTCTCGCTTTTTGTAGTTCAGGCTGGGCCCTGAGCTCAGCCTCAAACCTGCCTCTACCTCCCGAGTACTGGGAATACAGGTGTGAGCCACCACGCCCGGCTCTATGGTATGTGGTGCTGATTGCTGCTGGGCGTGAGTCTCCATGCCCAGTATCGTATGTGGTTACCGGGGATCGAACCCGGGCCCTTGCGCTTGCAAGACAGGTGCCAGGACCATTGAGCTAAATCCCCGGACCTCTAATCTATATTTTCTCATTCTCTCCACACTATTTGTGTTTGTCTTCAGCCAAAACAATTCTATTAATCTCTACTATTCTCTTCTTATTTACTCATCAACAGTGAGTTGCATACAATAAGGACCTAGTTAATAAGAGTCTTGAAGTATTTTCCTTTTAAAGACCTTTAAATATGTATCTTTTTATCTTTTGCGATTTAAAACCATTTGCTTCCCTCTTAGGGTTCCTAACAAAATATAGGTCATCTTAGCTAAGAGAAAGCAAACAGACTGTCTAGGGCTTTGTGCATTTTGTATAGTGAGTACCACATCTTCTGTCCCAGGCCTGGTGACAGCTGATGGTGTTGCTAAGTGCAGTGCCTTCATTCAGAAAATGCATGTTTGCAGTCCTCCCTGAATTAGCAGGATCCTACAGGAACCTGAAGGACGTAGAAGTGTGTGAGAGTCTAACAGGGGAGGGGGGTAGCAAGAGAGCAAGTCTGATCACTTCTCTCTCCTTTAGTGAGAGAGAAATACTTAGAAATACTTCTGCGTTCTGCAGCATTTGTTTGCTTAGAAAGAGAAAGCAAAATGTTAGAGAAAAACATCAGATTAACCTCACAACTCATTTTATTTTTTAAAAAACAACTATATGTCTTAGGAATTACATAGAATGTGGGTAGAGGTTAAGATTAATTTTCAGGCTACGGATGTAATTCAGCAATAGAATACTTGTTTCACATCCACAAGCTCGTAGGTTCAAGCCCGAGCACTGCAAAAAATAAAAAGTTTGTTTCCTTTAAGGTGACCATAATTGAACTTAAGAACAATAAATCTCTTTTTAAGGCTATGAATGTAATGGGGGTACTGAATTTATCAAAAGATCCAGTAAAGCTGTTTGAGGTAAAAATATAAAAATAAGATTGTTAAATGAAATTCTTATTTTAAGAACGATAAAATATATTTTTCATGGTAATTTTTTGTGTGTGTGTGCTCCAGGGGAGCAAACTCAAGACCTTGAGCTTGCCAGGTAGGCACAGTGCCACTGAGCTAACTCCCCAGCCCCCTTCATGGTAGTGTTAGTTAGCTATAATCACGAATCGCAAGTTTATTTCATTATTATTTTGCATTTTAGTGACTTAAAAGATGATGAAGAGGACTGAAAATAGTGAAGCAGACTTAGGAAATACCCTGATCAGTGAGGTTACTTAAGATAAAAAGCTTGTTTTCTTAAGAACTCCAGTCATTCAGAATCTTAGCCTGACTTGTTTTCACTCATGCAGCATTTTCTCTCTAAATGTAACACAATAATCCTGTACTTCAGGATGTTTGACCTACTATTAATACACTTCCTTTTATACTACAAACTTGTTCTATCTAGATCTTACTATAAATTTGATTTTTTAGAAAAAATTTAATGAACAAAATAAAGTTGTTGGGTAAAAGGAAGAGGAGTAAAACAGACCAGAAAACCTAGAATGGGTTAATAGACAGGAAGAAATATAATTGCAGTTGCTCTCACTCTGTGTGTGTGTGTGTGTGTGTGTGTGTGTGTATCTGAAAGTGCATAGAGATATGCTTTTTTAAAATGTGGAGAAGACAGTCTCTGTTTATTAAACTTTCCTTTGAGAGGAAAAAAATGTAACCTCTTTTTTTTTTTTTTAATGCTCCTGGGAGTCAAATCCAGGGCCTCACGTATGCTGGCCAGGTCCTCTACCAGCAAGCCACAGCACCAACTCAAAACCTCTGAATTTAAAAAAATAGTAATTGTCTGTCAGGTGTGGCGGCTCACGCCTGTAATCCTAGCACTCAAAAGGCAGAGGCAGGAAGATTGCCATGTGTTTGAAGTCAGCATAGGCTACATTGTGAGTTTAGGACCAGCCTGAACTACAAAGCAAGACGCTGTCTCAAAAAACAAAACACAAGGGGGTCGGGGATATAGCTCAGTGGTTCTGACGCCTGTCTTGCAAGCGCAAGGACCCAGGTTCGATCCTCAGTAACCATATACAATCCTGGGTGTGGAGACTCACGCCCAGCAGCAATCAGCACCACATACCACAGTGCCAGGCTTGGTGGCTCACGCCTGTAATCCCAGCACTCTGGAGGCAGAGGCAGGAGGATTGCTGTGATGTGAGTTTGAGGCTGAGCTCAAGGCCAGCCTGAACCACAAAGTGAGACCCTGTCTCAAAAAAAAAAAACACATGAAGATATGGAATGAACTAAAGATGTTGAGATACTTACAAGGTAAAAGCAGGAACGTATGTGAAATACAAAGAGCAAATTGATTGTAATTGCTACACCTGCTGTGTTTGGCATCTTCTTCCCTTATTGAGCAAATTACTTCTGCTCTGCTTTTCCATGAGTGTTCCCCCGGCCTGTGAGGACAGAGACATACAGAGGTCTCGTCCCCACAAAACTTGCAGTCAGGCGGGGAAAGAAAAGTGTTTACCAGGCAGTTACAGAAGTAGGGCCACAGTAGGCATCTGCACGGAGACCCTGGGATATGTGGGAAATGCAGTGGGACCTGCCCAGATGCAGGATCGTGGGGGTGACACTGAGGCTGAGACCCCAGTATGTGTGAAGCGTCATTTTGTGTTCTATCATTTTGGATTTGTTTTATTTTGTTTGTAGCACTGGAGACTGAATCCAGGCCTTCACACTGAATTGCACTCCTAGCCCTTCTTTTGTTTTTTGTGGAGATCGGATCTGAGCAAAGTGCCCAGCTAGGGCTTGAGCTTTCCATCCTCCTGCCTCAGCCTCCCACAGTGCTGGGATTACACCAGGTGCCACCACACTTACCAGGAAAAGAATTGGAAGCAGAAAGAACAGCCTGTGCCAGGGGTCAGTGGGACAGAGCAGTGAGGAGGGAGCAGAGCCTTGGGTACAGCTGGAAAGTCAGCAGGCCCGGAGGGGCAAGTGCCAGGCAGGCGTGACATTGTGCAGCAGCACCGTGACAGGGGACAGTGAGTCGCCCTGCAGTGCTCAGCACAGCCTCGTGAGTGCACTTGGTTGGCTGACACCACCCAGCACTTTGTACTGTCAGTGTGATGATGAAGATCCTTTGTGTGGAGAGACCCTCGGATGCACCTCAAGCAAACACAAAGCACCATGGCAGTGTGGTACCTTGCGGTACAACAGAGAACGGGAAGGTGCACAGACATGCGTTTTAGGCTTCCATAAAGAAAACCTGGGAGGATTTGCTGATTAATAAAATTGGTTAAACGTAACAGGAACTGATGGATCGAGACAGTTGTGAAAATAAGACTTCTCATTTAAATAAACCTTTTGTGTCATTTTTCTTTTACATATGCAAATGTTCCAATGCAGGTGGATGCAGCGGCACACATCTATAATTCTAGCTACTCATAAGGCTGAAACAGAAGAGCTGCAAGTTTGATACCAGCATGGGCAACACATTGTAACCTCATTTCTGAAAGTTCTACCTATGCCAAAAATAAAATGTACTCAAGGGTAGAAAATGTTCAGTTCATTTCTGTGGCCACCAGGCTTTTGGTGTGATCATTGTGAGGCTACTGCTCAGTCACTCCTTGCAGTCAGAGTCCCTTTGGTTTGCTGCAGTGTGAGAGCATTAGTATTTCCGAGGACAGTCTCAGGGGATATCCTCTCGGGCTGGAGCTGCGGCCCTTTTCACCTTTCTGGAGGTGCTTGGCAACCACTGCTGGCCGAGGAATCCTCCTTCATTCCTGTGTACTTCTCTGACCCAGAAGATCATTTGATAGCAAGATATTTTCTTTATTCCTCTGGACTTCATAGCATTCTGATTTTCTGTCCTTATTTCTTCCTTTAAATTTCTAAGAGATACTCTTTCACACATTATTAATCTGGACTGTTCTGTGCCTAATCCTAAAGAAATAAACTCTAGGGCTGGGGAGTTACCTCAGTGGTTCCGGCGCCTGTCTTGCAGGTGCAAGGACCTGGGTTCGATTCCCCGGAAACCACATACTATACTGGATGTGGAGACTCACACCCAGCAGCGACCAGTACCACATCCCACAGTGCCGGGCGTGGTGGCTCACGCCTGTAATCCCAGCACTCGGGAGGCAGAGGCAGGAGGATTGCTGTGATGTGAGTTGGAGGCTGAGCTCAGGGCCAGCCTGAACCACAAAGTGAGACCCTGTCTCAAAAAACCTAAAAAAAAAAAAAAAGAAAAAAGAAATAAACTCTAAAGGTTTCTTGAAAGTCTCTGCTGACAAGCAACTTCAGCCTGATAAAGGACGTTTCATAAAATCTGTTCACACACAGCACTGAGTTGCAGATGAAAAAGGAGAATTTGATGAAGGAGTGCTAGTGTGAGTCTGGCAGGGGACCCGCGACCAGGTGGCTGCCGGAGGAGAGCTGACCTGGAGAAGCTGTGTGGAACGATTTGCCACCCTTAAATTTTTCCTTCTCTTCTTCAAGCAGAGCATATATTGCTTACACAATTTTTTTTAATACTCATTTTATCGTAAGTTTTGATAAAGATTTTCCACTGTTTCTAAATAGTTGCTGAATGAATAGGATCAGAATTTTGTAAGTTATTTGAGATTACTGTTTTACTTCTCCCTGATGTAATACATCTCCACAGCTTGGCCAGAGGCCAGCCTGCCCAGTCTCCCTGGCCAGGAGGCCCTGGTCTGCCTGTCCACGCTTGGCCCCTTTGTGCCATCAGCACACGGCTCTGCCAGAGCTGTCTGTCCTCTGATGGGGAATTAGCAGCCTTCTCCCTCTTCTCTGGAGTGTGCAGGGATTTTGAGATGAAAGAACAGGAGCTGATTCTGACGTCGAGGCAAAGATGTGGTGCGGGTGCAGGAGGAGCTGTAGTTGTAAAGGACAGCACTGGGGCAGAGGTTTCCTTTCCTCTCCCGGTGGTGTCCTCCCCTCGGGGAGTCTCTGGCCTTCGGTGGGGTGTTGGGAAGGTGTTGCCAGCACCCTCCAACCCCTGGTTACTAAACTCTGTGTAACCTCCCAGCTCCTCATGTCCCGAGTCTGACTATAAAAGGAAATAACCAGTTCAGTAACTACTGGGTTTTGCCTAAATTAATTTTGGAGTAGGCAAGCAGGTGCTAATTTGACCGTTCCCTCTAGCAACCTGAGAGTTTCTTTTCCTCCCCTCCCCCATCAGCTTCCCCTCTCTTGCCTCCGCAGCTTTTCTCGGATTCCCCTTCCCAGTGTACTGCCTAGTGCTCTGCCTTTCACATCACTTGCAAGGGAAGAGTAAGGAGCTGACATTGGAAAATCACATAGAAAAAGAGACCACAGGCATTTTGGGCAGTGGATGGAAAAAATCTCTGCCTTCAGAGTTTGTTTTTTAAGATGTACCAAATCTCACTGTATTGCCCATGCGAGCTAGCCCTAGGGGTCCTCCCGCCTCAGGCTCCTGAGTAGCTGGGACTGCAAGTATGTGTGACCACACCAACAAGCTGGCTTTTTCTGTTTCTGTTTCTTTGTCTTTTTCTCTTTTTCTTTCTCTTTTCCTTTTCCTCTCCTTCTCCCTCCCTCCCTACTTCTCTTCCTTCCTCTCTTTTCCTCCCTCTCTGTCTCTCTCTCTCTCTCTCTCCGCTGAGTATTGAACCATATTCAGAATTTTAAGGCACAGAAGATACTGCTGAAGTTCCTTGACCTACTTTTACTAGACTTTACAGCTTGTATTTCACCAGTTGCCTTCCTTTCAGACTATAGAACTACCATCACCCCCACCCCTTAGGGGAGTGCCTCTTATTTTCATTGTTGTTTTTGTTTTTAACTTTATTTATTCGCACGGTTGGGGATTGAACCCTGGCCCTTGCACAGTGCATTTAAGCATTCTGTCCTTGAGCTAAGTCTGTAGCCCTAACATTCTTCTTTTTTTAAAACGGTCTACTTGTTAGTGATTTGTTGAAACCTATCCTAATGAGTCAGAAAAATAAAATCTATTCTTCCACCCCCACTTGTAATTAATATTTGTCTTTCCTTCTCTCCCTCCCTTCCCAGTGCCCACGCCCATATTTTTGATAAGTGTTTCTCTTTCTCATCTGGTAGTTGCTTTGACATGACAGGCATTTCCAAAGCTATTATGAACTAATAAAATTATACTCTACAAATCTAATAAAAGACAATACAATTCTACTTGCCTGTTTATTATTCTTCTAGTCTCTTGCTTACTACAAAAAGCTCAGGAGGCAGGGAAAGCATGTAAGTGGTAATTTTGAAATAGTTGGGCATAAAGAAAGTAGTCCATATTCTACATGATAGTGGTTGGGGACTTCTTATTAAATGACTTTGTTCTACCTTTTCCTCACATGCTTAACCCAAGTCACTGTCCCAGTATTTTTATATACTTATTAATCCAAACCTGTATTTCACTGGTACTCAGAAATCCAACAACCATTGTAGAGAACTGGGTTATAACTTATTTTTACTGGAATTTGCTTCTTTCTAAGTTAGTTTTCTGATAAAATAATCTTAAGTTTGATTTGGAAAAAAAAAACCTTGACTTAATAAAATACTGTACCAGCTGTTTTTCTGTTGGTCACTTGGTAGGTGCTGTTTGTCCTGTGAGGACCCTGTCTGCAGTGCTGGGAGTCAGCACCATCTGCTCGGTGCGGTCTCCGCGCTCTTCAGCTACTCTCACCCCATTTCCTCAAAGCCCCCCTTTCCCTCTGCTTAGGAGCTGGTGCTGGCGTCTGTCTCGCTCTCCCTTTACCAGTTACCAGTTCAAGTCCCGCGTGGTGTGTGGGCTCACTCACCAGCTGCTGCGCGGGCGTTCTGCTCACGGCTTGGCAGATCATTACGGACGTTCTTTGTGGTTAGCTCTCAGTGACTTGGGGTGTTTCTAAATTACCCTAATTGTTTCTGCTGTCAGGTTTTGAAAATTTTTCAAATTTATCCTCATCTTAATGCTACCTATCATTGTTACCTCTTTTGCTCCTATTTTAAATTTCTGCTTTTTGTTGTATTTTAACCACTTTGATTTTTTTTTTTTTTCCATTAGGATATAAACAGCTCAAGGAAGATATTTTTCCTGCGGGCTATTATGGACAGAGGTTTTGAAAGTTTAATCTTAGAATTAATTTTTCTTTCATCTGCTCTAGACTTCATGTTAAATCCTTGTCTGAGGGAGGTTTAGATGTGACTTCAGGGCTAAAGACAAAAATTAGGGAAGAGGTTAAAATATATATTTTCCACATTCTCGCCTTTCTTGTAAGTGCTCTGCTGCACTTTTGTCTGAAAGTCTTCTAAAATGTACATTGCCGCGTGAGTAGCATCAGGTTAGTGTCGGTGAAAGCCGTGAGCTACTTTTGGAGTAAGATACTTCTCAGTCCCCACATGCCAGGCTGTTTGTCTCGAAGCACTCTAAGCTTAGGCAGCTTAATGAACTTTCTGAGTTTATTTTGTCAATGATTGGTTGGGTTTTGTTTCTTAATTGTATCATGAAGATAACAGACTATGCAGAATCGATGGAAAAATAACTTATTACCCAGCATAATTTTGTTTTCTAAGTGTTACCCCACCATGTTAAAGTATAGTTTAGCAAAAAGACTTGCTCTTTGGTACTGTTATCATTGTAGGTTTCATAGTCTGATAACTTCGATATAGAAGTAAATTAAAATAATGTAAAGATCTTGCAATATTTCCCAGAACGTTTTGGTTTTGTGTTCTCTCTCCCTAAATTTAATCTTTCACCCATCTACCTTTCTTCACCTCCCTAACTATCTCTGATCTTTCCTGGACTGACTTCTACAAGTCCGTACTCTAAAATATAAAGGACACTTTATAATGAAGTATAGTAATATTTTATATAGTGTCAAAACTGCTCAGGTGGTTACAACAGAGTCACTATAGGCTGAGTAACCGTTTGAAAAGCCTGGGACCCAGAATTGTTAGAGGCTCAGATATCCTCAGGTGTTTTGAATGTTTGCACATACATAATGAGATACGTTGGTAAAGGGACCCAAGTCTAAACACAGCCCTCAGACACACTGCCGGCATATAATTTTATACACTACTTCAGTCACCCACATTCAATGCCATCCACACGTGAGGTCAGGTATGGAGTTTTGTACTTGGAAAAAGCTTAAATGAGAGCTCAATAAGTTATGAATTTTGGAGCATATGGATTTAGAATTTTCAGATTAGGGGTGGTCAGTCTGTATCAAAATTCTAAAAATTAATTATTCTCAAAATTCTTACTTCCTTTCTAGCACTGTTATTCACTTTAATTGGTAATGATTTGTGTTTATTTAATAGTTTACTTAATGAGGATTGTAGTGTATCTGCCCAGACTGCACTGTAAGTGTTGTATGAATGCATATTATAGTGTAAATTAATTATACCAGCAGACAGAAGAGCAAGCTGTCATATTTTTAATATATTAAATTTAAAAAGTGTATTAACATTGAGAATTGATTCATTCTATTTTAATTTCCTTTGTTTTTAATTTAGTAATTTTATATTGGAAAGAAATATCAATTTAGTACTCTAGTGATAAAGATATTATCACCAAAACTAAACATATACTGTTATAATAATTAATGCTAATAGGAAACAAATTAAGTTTTCTGTTTGGTATAAGGTAGGTAGAAAATAATGACAGTGGACCCTTGACTTATGAACTTAATTCATTTGTGACAGCTGATTGTAACTCAAGTTAGTTGTAAGTGAAAACTATTTTTCACATAAGAAATTATACAGATACCCATCGTTTGTTCCAAACCTCCTTTAAAGCACTCCATAACCAACCTTTCATAATAAAAAGGGGTTGTATACTATGCATAATTTACCAGAAACACCAATACAGTTATAAAATGTGCCTAGTTTATCAGAAACAACACTTTCATACTGTACTCACCAGTCAGGTGGACATCTTTGGTTTGTAGGAAGGGAGCGAGGGGAAGGGCTGGGGATTTAGCTTGGTGGTTCCAGTACCTGCCTCACAAACCCAAGGTCCGCAGTTCAATCCCTAGTACAAAACAAGGAAAGGCGCTGAAATGGAAGGTGGTTACCCTTTGGGAGTAGAGTCCCTGCCACACCAACACAGGGCATGCCCTTCTCTCCTGGGGAGCGTGTAACCCACCAGGACCTCCTGGGTCACTAAGTGTCAACATTTTACAACTAAAAACTGATGTAAGACTCTCTGTTTCTGTCTTCCTTCCTTAGATTCCTTTCTAGCTTTTGGGGGCCATTTTGATAACAGTAATTGTAGCAACTGTATAAAGCACTCTCCGAAATCATGCCCACAGATACACACATCTGGGCTCAACCTGACATTTACGTACACTTGTACATCACAAGTCTTTTATTTATAACCATACAAGCAGCTAGCATTTGGGCCGTAACTCAAGACTTTAATCATAACTCAAAACTTAAAACTAAAATTCTAGCTGTAACCCAAGTTATTCATATGTCAGGCTGGTCGTAATTTGAGAGTCCATTGTAGTTTGTTAGAAAAAATAGCTTCTGATATTAAAGTAAAAATGAAATTTCACACTTTATTTACATTTGGATTTTGCTTGTTTTTACATTGTAATTGCAAAACTGTGAATCACCGTTTATACTGACAGTTGCTTTGGAGTGTGTGTGTGTGTATGTAGTACCTGGTACCTGGGATCGAACCACTTGCAAGCCAGGCAGCGGCTCCACTGAGCCCAGTCCCAGGCTCACCACACCAGCCTTCTCACAGCAGTGGAGATGGCTCTGTGTACATGCGTACAGCGTGGTTTCCCTGTGAAAATGAGAACTCAGTCCTAACAAACATCCCCTTACCTTGATTCCCCGCAGATGAAGGCTCACTTCGGGGTCAAGAACCATTTTCAGCACAGCTGATGCCCCCAGTTTGGGCTCAGTGGGCCTAAGCCCTTCCTCAGCAGCAGAGGCACTGGCCTGTGTTGACATTTATAGAGTCAGCTAACAACCTTCTGGTGTCGTTACCTCCCTCTGACTCTTACTTTCTAGTTTATTTTACTGCTATCTCCAGGTCCAGTACTTGAATTAAAGCTTCTGTTCCCCGTTTTTTCTCTTCTCTAAATATTTTTGTGACTCCAAGAGCACAAAGTACTGATCAGGGCCTATTTGCAAAGCTGGACTTTCATAGTAAAAATACAAAAAGTCTTTTATTGTTATGTTCTTAGGTTAACAGCATGAAAGCTGTAAGGAGGAAGAAGCTTCATCTTCTAAGTTTTACATAAATGGAATCCGACAGTTCATACTCCTTTTATTCTGTCTTCTTTCGTGAACACAGTGTTTTCATGGCTCATCCATGTTGCGTATTCATTTTTCATGGCTGAGTCGATCATAGTCATTAAGAGAATACCCTTGCTTATTTATCTAATCACTTTTCATTGACATTTGAGTTATTTCCAGTTTTAAGCTATTACAACTGAAACTAGGAGCATTCATGTACAAGTCCTTCTATGGACATAGGTTTTCAGTCCCTCAGGCAAATACCTAGGGGAGAAGTTGGCTTATATGGTAGATACATGTTCAGCTTCTTAAGAAACTTTTCTAAAAATGTTAAACAGTTTTATATCTCTACCAAATATATATGACAGTTGCAATTTATACATCTTATAATCAAGTTGTTTGAAACATATTTTGCAGATAGCTTACCTTTTCATTGTTATAAGTCTGTTTTGAAAAGAAAATGTTTTTATTTTTTATGAAGACCAATATATTGATACACTTCCCTTTTATAGTTATTTTGTGTTTCTGTGTGACTCAGGATTGAACATAGGGCCTTCACCCTGCACTGTATCCCCTGCCCATGTTTTGTTTTGGGACAGGGTCTTGTCCAGTTGCTAAGCTGGGTAGGCCAGTCTCAAGCTTGTGATCCTTCTGCCTCAGCTTTCCAGAGTGCCGGGACCGTAGGTATGTGCCACCAGCCCTGACTGTGTATACTGTTGGAAACTCTGTGCCGAACCCAAATGACTAAGATTTTCTTCTATAAAGTTTATAACTTTAGCCCAGATATTTAGGTCTGTGATTCATTTTGGACTGAATTTGGGATGTTCTGAGTACAGCAGTCAAGTTTAATTTTTTATAATCTTTGGCTGGCTTTTCTGTCTGCCCACTGTCATGATGAGCTTATCTAATCACAAAGCTTTAAATACCATTTGTATGTTGCTGAGCCCCAAATGATAGGTCCTATGCGGGCTGCTGTTAACAAAGGTGCCTGATAGTTCCCCCAACTGAGTCTTGGCGTCATCGTCCTGCTCCACGCCTTCCCTCAGCCCTTCCACTTTCAGTGCATGGCAGCGTCCTTCTTTCAGTTGCTTAGGGCAAAAATCTTGCCATCACCTCAGATTCTTCTTGTCCCCTTAGCCCTCCCATTCAGTCTGTCCCCACATCCTGCTGATACCCTTCCCATTCTGCTCGGAAGCATACCTCATCCCATCTCTGGTACCACAGGAGTCCCTCGGGTTCCTGCTGAGGGCATTTAACAGGCCTCTCTGCCTCACTCTCACGTGTTTATTAAATAAACTCAGATACTGTCATTTTTCTGCTCAGACCTTCCCAGTAGCTTTCTGTTTGGGGTTTGGATTTGGAAGGGTCCTCCGCTCCTCCCATTCTGTTGTTTTTGAGACCAGGGTCTCACTCTGGAGTTCAGGCTGACCTTGAACTTACTGTGTAGCCCAGGCTGGCCTCAAACTTACAGAGATCCTCCTGCCTCTGCTTCCCAAGTGCTGAGATCACAGGCATGAGCCAGCACGCCCTCCCTGCTCCAGTGGCTTTTGACAGCATTCAAAAGTGGAGCCAGCCTGTGTGGAGTGCAGAGGTCCCACACCATCCCCCACCTAGCGCATTCCTAACAGACCTCCCTGCTCTCTGCTGGGTGCAGGGACCTGGTGCTGGTGCTGCGCACTGCCTGCCTCAGGACCTTTGTACTTGCTGTTTTCTATGCCTGGAGCATTTCTCTTCTAGATATCCTAAGGCTTATTCATTCACTTCCTTGGGTCTGTACTCAGCCTTCCTATTAAACTGCAGCATTTCATCCATGTGCTCCCAGTGCTGCTTGATTTTCCTCCGTAACATATATCACTGTCCAACATACTGTACATTTTACTTTTTTATCTTTTTACTTTTTAAATATGCGTCTGTGAATGCATTTTGGGTGCATCCACTGTGGGGTATTAGTACGTACCCATGTCACACCTTCCCTTCCCCATTTCTCTTTCTAGGGTTACTTACATTCCCACCCGTACAGTGAGTCCCTGACACGCCTGTTACAGACCCTTGGTCAAACTGATCCAGTGCACGAGTGGATGTATGGGACACTGCCGGCATTGGGTGTTTTCTTCTGAATGTAAAATGAGGGGTCAGCAGTTAGAATGGTGTGAAAAATTCAGGTCCTCAACAACATCAGACTATAGATAGACTTTCTACTTCCATAACTTTTTCCTTCTTTTAATGATTAAAAATGTTAAGTAGATTTAAAAGAGTGTTTAACATATAGGCAAAATGTAATTGGTAATGAGACAATAAAAGAGCACGTTCCCACCACCCAAGTCAAGTGCTGCAGACCCCTTTGTGCTTTGCCCTTATGGCTAATTTGTGTCGGCCCTTCCTATTGGTTTCCTTTCTCACCAAGGGCCTGTTACGTTACACGCCAGGCACTACTCTAGCTTCATCACATAGGAATGTATTGTTGAGTCTTATGTGATTTTGATTTCCTGCAGTTCAAATCATACTAGAATCCCATCCAGAGTATTCTGGGTAACTCGCTTTGTCCTACTCGGCCGAGTCCCTGAGGTATGTCTGCGCAGGTGCACCGAGCTGCAGTTGACTTGAAGACACCACAGTTTACTCACTCCCTGTCCTGTGAGGACAGAGTCAGTGTAGTTTTCATGTGCTCTTTCACACTTTCTTTCTCTTTTTCTTTCTGTTGTTGATGCTGAGGACAGTACTGCTGTGAACATAATTGTGCATATGTCATGGAACACGAGATCAAGTTTTTCCTCTGTGGCAGATTCTCAGGCATTAAATTCCATGTGTATGTAAATCTTTCATTTTTTAGTTAATGCCAAATTGTTTCCTCAGGCAGTTGTGTGCACACACACACACACACACACACACACACACTGCTGGCCACTCCCCAAGGCAGGGCTTGCACAGGGAGGTGGAGCTCTGCCCCAGAGCTGCATCCCCAGCCCTGCACGGGAGTTTTTATTGTTTTAAGTGTCCCAAATGGAGAGAATATAAAATTGTATCCCATGTGAGTTTTAATTTGCATTTTCCTGCCCCCTAATGAGGCTAGATGGTTTTCAGGTGTACTCGGCCAGTCCTGTTTCCTCCTTTGGGAGCATATTATCCACATTATCTCTTTTAACAGGGCCAGTTTTTGGTTTGCAGGAGTTGGTCCCTGGCCAACTGTCTACTCTCCAGTCCTAGTGGTAGAAGCTGCTGAGAACAGCTCAGTTCTAGAAGTCATTTATGGAAGGGAGTGAAAGAGAGAATAAACACATAAAAAACTTCACATCCTAGTTCATTTGTTTTTTTACGTTTTTTGAGACAGGGTCTCGCTTTGTAGTTCAGGCTGGTCCTGAGCTCAGCTTCAAACTCACATCACAGCAGTCCTCCTGCCTCTGCCTCCCGAGTGCTGGGATTACAGGCGTGAGCCACCACGCCCGGCAATGTGGTATGTGGTGCTGATTGCTGCTGGGTGTGAGTCTCCACACCCAGTATTGTATGTGGTTACCGGGGATCAAACCCGGGCCCTTGTGCTTGCAAGACAGGTGCTGGAACGACTGAGCTAAATCCCCAGCCCTACATCCTAGTATTCACTTAGCATCATAGTTTGGATACTTTTGTAGCATTAAAACCATTCTAGCTCAAATGATGGGTAGATGAGAGTGTATTTTACACTTTGTCAAACATTTGAAGTTATAAATAGTCTGAAAATAACTTAATTCATGGATTTGTGGTAGTTTGCTTAATTCTTTAAGAAAGATTCACAGAGATGGTGTTACTTGCTTTCAGTAGTTACCATTTGAAGAAATAAGCAATTGAAAATAACTGAGAGCCATATAAATTTTAAATAAATTGCCTCTCTGGGTGATGCTTGCTGCTACTGCTTGATTTTTTACAAAAGAATGCACATTTAAAAATAGCCAGACCACGTATTTGTACCTAAAGTTTAGCCCTAATGAGGTCCATTCCTGGTTTAGAGCATATATTGTGTAGCAATTAAACTTCCCTTTTAGTATTTTAATGATCTGAATATATTTACTTTGAGGGGGAACTAATGATATTTTTAACTGATGCACTCAACAGTGTTTGAAAACTATTTACCAGGGTTAGGGTAAACAGTGGTACAGTCCTGAGCTATTCAACCCCCAACACTGAAAAACCTTTTTTTTTAACCAAAGTATAGATTTAGCATCTTTAGCTGACCTCTTCCCTTTATCGAGTTTTAGAGTACCGTAATTAGAAAACCATGACTGAAAAAGGCTTTCCTTGTTTAAGGGAACCCACCTTCCATTTCACTGTGATTGTCATTGATGTTAAACGCTTGGTCTTGTCACTCTGCCCTGTCCACAGGTTAAAGTATTGCACAATCAGCTGGTCCTTTTCCACAATGCCATTGCCGCCTACTTTGCTGGGAATCAGAAGCAGCTCGAACAGACGCTTAAACAGTTTCATATCAAATTGAAAACCCCTGGAGTGGACGCCCCATCTTGGCTTGAAGAACAGTAAAGTCTCACCTGGAGAGAAAAGGAAGCTATACTGTTACATTTCTAAACAAACCTAGTAAGAATTCAGTGGCGGTGGAGGGAGTGGTGAGGGTGACAAACATTGTAGTGATTATTGCACAAACAGCTTTACTTTTTTCCCTTTTTCATATCTTACCAATTGAACTGTTATAATTTGATGGGAAGGTGGGTGGTTTTAATACAGACATTATTTCTATAATTTGAACACAATAATTTTCCTTTTTGAGAAATCCTTTTGTATTGTGAGGATTGATGGCTATTTCTGTAGTTTGAAGACATCTAATATAGATTTGCACTGACAAGATTAAAAATTTAAGGTTTTTGGTCCTAGAAATGAGGGCCAGTCATAACTTTTCCAAAGGGAGGTTTATGTGATTTCTATCAACGTCAGATATTTTATATATGAATATATTAAACATCTATATGAGAGTCATTTTCATGTATTGTTTTAAAGAAAAAAGAAACTATTTTGCAGAGTGAATTATATGGGTCCTGCAGCATCCATGGAGATGACATTGCTAATGAATCATTGATTGGCTCATGGGGTTATGGCAGATAACTTTTTAAAAATCAATCTGAATCATTGTAATTTTGTTTATTTTTTTTTTAAGACAAGAATTTCACTGTCATTTCGGCAACGCTTTTATTCAGCATGTGAATTTGTATCACCCAGAGTCACTGACAGTTACATTAGCAATTTTTTCTTTTGATTTATAATGAAATCTACTTTTTTTAAAAAAATTTTTTTTTTAATAAGTAGACTTGGGAATGGAAATTCTCCATGGTTTCTAAAGTAGAAATCTCTACTTAGAAAACTAATTTTTGGGTAAATTCCATTTTGATAGAAATAAATTCCTAAAGAGCTTTCCTTGACTTCCATATATGATAATACCGTGTAAGCCTTAAATCACAGATAATGTGCCTTCTCAAATACAGTAATTCTAATTTAACCATTGTACATAGTCCGTGACAAACCCCTTTCCAATAATGTTGATTGTGTCTATTTGTGTTAAGGGACAATGTGTACAAATGTTGGATTTCTTTGTTTTCATTAAACTACATTTGAGGTTTAGGATGAAATCGGTTTTGAGCGTATGGTTCGGTTTCTCTTGATTCTTTTGAAGAAGGGGAAGACAGAAGGATTTTTTCATTGGAGTACTGGGAACAGCAGGTGAAGAGGCGCGTGGCGGCAGCGAGGCTGGACCAGCCGGCTGTCTCTCAGTTGCGCAGAGCTCGGTTTTGCGTTCTGTGGCAGACGGGCCGCCGCATGGCTCCTCAGGAACACATCCTTTTTAAATGCAGACTTCCTTTGATTTTATTTTTCCTTTTTTTTTTTTGTTTGTGGTACCCGGGATTGAACTCACAACCTCACCCTTGAAGTCAGGTGGCGGCGCTACTGAGCTAAATCCAGGGTCCTCATTTCTTTGATTTTTATCATAGACACGAATTAATATTTTGGGAGATATCTCTTTTCCTGTTCATTTCTATTGTGTTGAAATGCAGTATGTAAAATGACCGTTACACATGAACTCTGTGGGTTGTAAGATTTGTTATATATGTTCAAATGCCTTTTAGCTGGCTTAATTAATTAGATGCTTATTTTGAGTGCTTAACCCAATGTGATGTGACTGTAAATCATAAACTTATTTTAAATCATTCCCTCTGTACATTTGTACTCTAAGAGCCTTATTTTATTCTTTCAGCAGAATAACTGCTTGTGATAGTTCATTTACATTCCCCAAAATGTGCCTCTAGTGTGAATTTTGTATTCTTATTAAAAGTGTTTGCTGCACTACCTTGTTTCTCTGGCCCTCATAGTTTTAAATCAGAAGTGACTATTTGGAAATTCTAAGGACATTTTCCTTCTGAAAAAGTCAGGAAAACAACAAAAATAAAAAATGGTGCTTCTGTTCCTTACAGTTGTTATGCTCCATACGTTATTCCTTCCTTCCATCTGAATCTCTTTTGGGAACTGAACAGGTCTGGTCTTAGCACATTTCAGTAACAAGTGTTGAGATGAAAGAGCTGTTTCATGGACAAATGATAGAGTGATGCTGAGTTGTAATACATCTGCAAAAGAAATAAGTACAGTAATATGCTAGCCAGTGGTAGGGTAACTGTTTGAGAAAATAGTTCATATTCAGTGAAGGAAAAAAAGGAAAATTTCATAAGACAGAAGATAATAACTAGCTCCTCAGTGACCAGGCACCTACACTGAGTCAGATCTTTTAGTTACTGATGTTTTGAATTATAAACTCAGGTTCGGATATTCTGTAACAGGCACGCCTACATCTCTGCACTCTAGGTTAGCTGATTTGCGCTTTGCACACTTAGTTGGTTATTTCCTTAGGTTGTATTTCCAAAAGTGGAGATGGGCCCTCCAAGTAGTGTCTTCACACTCTAAGTCTGTCTTATTTCCTTTCAAGAAGACTGTGCCCATTTACACCTCCAAGAGCACACATGGAGCCATCAGCATATTTTTAAAGCTACTATGCAAAAAAAAAAAAAAAAAAACGGGTGGGGGAGACCTCAGCAGGATATCGCTTTGCAAATGTAGGTGGAAAGGGAAAAACTGTCAGGAAGATAAAGGCTGAACCATCAGGAGCTTTCACAGGTGGGTGTGGCAGTAGGAGATAGATGGAAACAGTTGATTTTTCTTTCATTAAGATAAAAATTGTTAAAAATACACTGAAGAGGGCCGGGGATTTGGCTCAGTGTTTCCAGTGCCTGTCTTGCAAGCGCAAGGGCCCTCGATGCCCTATAACCACATACAACAGTGCTGAGCATGGAGACTCATGCCCACCAGCAATCAGTACCACATACCACAGTGCCGGTCATGGTGGCTCATGCCTGTAATCCCAGCACTCACTCGGGAGGCAGAGGCAGGAGGATTTCTGTGAGTTCGAGGCTGAGCTCAGGGCCAGGCTGAACTACAAAGCGAGATCCTTTCTGGAAAAAAAAAAAAAAAAAATACACTGAAGAACTGGTCTGTGAAACCACACTCCATCCAATGCTTTCAAATCCTATGGTCCAAGGAGGACCTGGGCTGCAGAACCAATTTAGTTGTAAT
Source organism: Petromus typicus (assembly GCA_004026965.1). NCBI lineage: Eukaryota > Metazoa > Chordata > Mammalia > Rodentia > Petromuridae > Petromus > Petromus typicus. Next base: position 24,175 of record PVIR01007552.1, on the reverse strand, counting down.
TTAGACTCTTAAGAAGCATTTCTTCCACATTCAGAACACACTGATGATGTAATCTTATAGAGTGTGAAAGAAGGTTCCTTAGAGATCAGCTAACATTTTTTTTTACAGACGAAAAAACCAAAGCCTCCAAATACATTAAGCTGACAGCCAGCCCACTGTTTGGGAATGTAATACCAGTTGGGTATTTGCAACTAAATATGTGAGTTTTCCCCTAAATCCAATCCTTGCAACTACATAATTAACATGATGCTTCTAATCAAGTTCCTCTAAAGGAACTTACCCCAGTGGATTCATATTAAATACAAGACAAAGTATGTAAGATGTTTGTCCTTTCTATCCACTGATCTTTGTAGTAATCTGCAAAAGAAATTATGAGAGCCTGAGGTATTATATGAAGTAAAACATATATTGAGAAACCTTAAACAGATAAACTTCTTTTTATCGTGGGACTATTAATTTAAGGAATATTTTATCTGCTCCAAAATGTGCTGTCTCCTTAGTTTTCATGGGAGGGACCATCAGTGTAGAAAGTGCCAGCGGGTTAAGTTGCTAGTTCAGTGCAACAGTGTCTGTCATTTTTGCTAATATTTATGAGGCGCCACTTAGGATACCTGTATTTTGTAATAATCCTAAATACCTTTTGCAGTAGCTCTTCCCTGACAATACCTGGGAAGAGTTGAGACCCTCTAGATGCCTCTTAACTTAGCTCTAACCAAATTGAGGTATTGAAAACCTTCAATTCCTCTGTCAGGTAGCAGATTCTTATATCGGCTAAGGCCATCGAGTTGAGAGTGGGCCATTTTGTGATCAAAAGCCAGGTTTTACTTTGCATTAGTTCAGAGCTTGTCCAAAGCCACAAGTCCTTTACCCATTTTATAATACAGCAAGGCCTATTAAAGTCGAACAATGCAAACAACTTTCCCTTTTTTGAAGACTTTCATTAAATTCTCTTCTAAGTTTCCACTTGAAGGTTTCCTGCTCAACAGGTTTCCTGGCATAAATGGTCCTTTATAATAAATTGCCGAGAGGTCCTTCTGTGTACAGGAAACTGAAGTTCGGCTCTATTTGTGTGAAGTAAAGGTTGAGGCTTCAAATTTATGTATATAAATGAGACTATCTGTTGCTCTGGCGTTTACCCCTGATAAGCAAAAGGGAGACTACAGAATGAAGAAGGGGAGTTCATCCAGTGTGTACTACAAGTCCTTGTGTTATTGATTCACTTGTGTGCTGTCAGAGCTGGGAACTTCAGCATTTTTACAAAGGAGATTTTTCACAAAAGTCAAAAGCCTAGTTTGCTTTGTTTGGGCCCAGACAAGACTTTGCTATAACTATACTGCATCTGACTGTGAACTTTCTGCCACGGTGGTTCAACTAAGCCCTGTTGACTCCTGAGGAAGATGTAAGAGGAACAAGACGGCATTTTGTTGATCTTTAAAGCATCGAAATGAAGTGTTGTAAAATCTGCGACTAGTAAATGGTTTAGCAACAATGCAGTATCTTCACACATACATTCATGAAGAGAGAAACTTGGGAGCAAGAGAAGGATGGAAAAATCTTTTAGATATACCAGAATGTTAGCAGTTCTTCAAACAAGTGCCTACATATGTGGGGTTTCATAATACCAACCTTTTTAACTGTAAAAATGTTGTATTGTAAAACATTATTTTAAAGTCTGTTTGGTATAGAAGAGTAATAGGATTCTGCTAAATTTGACTTCCACAAAGGTGGCGACTGGGCTTTTCGATGCTCCTCTGTTCCCCTCCTGCAGACCAGAACCCCTCTCCTAGTGTGAGGGAGAAACTGGTTTGTGTTTGGAAACAAACTCAAATAAGTATGAAGTTGGAGAGATTTCTGCTTGTCAGTAAAAGATACAAAAACACGGCAAATGAAGAAGCAGGAAGAGTTTAGGATATGAGACTATAGAACAGATTCCATGTTGGAAAACATACATTAGGTAAAAAAGCTTTTTTTTTCCCCCCCTCATTTTTCTCCTCGGTTAATTTCCAAGTTGATATTTTCTATGTAGTTACGTGAACATACAAGGGAAATTAAATTCCAAAATAAAACACTATTTTAGCTTAATTAAAATAACACTCTGCAACTTTTTGCCCTTTCCTCATCAATGGGCATATGCTACTGTGTGTACTACAACTAGATTTCCTAAAATTTAGCAGCTCATATCTTTATTATGATAATTTAAGACTATTTCAAAATTTAAAATACATTGACACTCTGATAATTTTTAATAACTTTTAATCTAAAAAGATATTTGGTGAGCTGGTCAAAATTTCCCTAATTCAGACTGCTTTTCAGTATTAGAGGTTGAACCAGGGCTACATCCCCATCTCTTTATACTTTGTGATAGTGCCTTACTAGGTTGCCTAGGCTGAGCTTGAATTTGTGATCCTCCTGCCTCAGCTTCAGAGAGTACTGGGATTACTGACTTCTTAAACTAGTAAAATGGCTTAGATTTTTACTCCTGAAATAAATACTAGATGTTTCCATTGTTCTCGCATCCTCATCTCTAGTTCCTCAGCTCTGCTTCAGATAAAAACAAAGGACATAAGTATAGATTAAATTTTCCTATCTAATTTGTATCCATAATGGAAACAACAAAAGCCCAAGTAAAGTTTTGAGAATTGAGTTTTAGCCATAGTGACAGTTACTATATAATCACTGGCTATTAGGGTTTTTCCCTAAGTGTGTGACATTAAAGAGTCATGAGTATTTGCTGAATGACTGGTCAGCTTCCAGTGTTGACTTTCATCACCTGATTCCACTAATGCCGTGGAGTCCAGCTGGCTCCTGAATCCAAACACTCCTTCTTAGATTAGCAACGGCCACCCGAGGATACATAATTCATCATTTAGATTTCTCGCAGTACGAATCTTCTAAAAAGTAATCTAAGGGTCCAAGCATAGCGGCGCACAACTGTAATTCCAGCTACTCCAGAGACTGAGGCAAGAAGATAGCAAGTTCAAGGCCACCCAGGTAATTTAGAAAGACCCTGCCTTAAAATCTAAAAAAGTAGAGCCAGGGATTTTGCTCAGTGGTTCCAGCACCTGCTTTGCAAGCACAAGCTCCCAGGTTTGATCCCCAGTAACCACATAAACAGTGCTGAGTGTGATGACTCATGCCCACCAGCAGTCAGCACCACATACCACAGTGCTGGCCGTGGTGGTTCATACCTGTAATCCCTGCACTGAGGAGGCAGAGGCAGGAGGATTGCTGAGTTGGAGGCTGAGCTCAGGATCAGCCTGAACTACAAAGCAAGACCCTATCTCAAAAAAAAAATTAAAATAGCAGCCAGGGATTTAGCTCAAATGGTACAAGAGCCTGAATTTGATCCCTGGTACCGTGAGAAAAAAATAATTTAAAAAAAAAAGAATGGTGGTGTAAGTCAGCACCTTCTTAGTTCAGTTCCCCAACAGCAATCTTCATTGTCCCCATCACAGGGGTCAGTGCTGTAGGTAGCTCAGTGACACCATTTACCTGGATTCTATCCCCAGCACTGCCGTCAGTCAATCAATTCATCAATAATATAAGCATCTTTGTTACTCAAATTTTTATCTAAAAGGACACATCAATTATTTTTTCATAGTGCGCAGGATCTTCTCCAATTGAGCAGCCACAAATTAGGAAAAAATTAGTTAGAAATTGCAGGCGGACTATTCTTAGCCTGAGGGGAAAAAAACCTAAAACCAAAAAGCAAAACATTTTTTGTGCATTGGAGATCTTGCCTAAACTCACAAGAGAAAGGAAAGTGAAACAGCAGGCTCTGGTCCCAACTTGCCCTCTTGTCCTTTCTTAAAAACTCCGATGACGAAATAAGGCATTTGTGCTGTCTTTGGATTTCCGAGCTTTCTGAGCCACTGTTTGTGCTCGTGGCTGGAGCCATGAAAACAAGTCATTTTTCCTACAGCACAAGCAGCTTCAGTGCACCCCACTCCACTTCCCCGCCAATGACCTCAGCCTTGACCTTGACTTATTCTAGGAAGAGCTCCGCCTGCCCGGTCCTTTCACTCACTTTTATGTGAATTCCTTTTTACCAACAGTGAATTGAGATCACCCAGTTAAGGAAAATCTAATTCATGACTCATTTTCTCATCTGCTGACTTTTCATTGTTGTAATATCATTTTTTCCCTTCAGTGGCTCCTTCGGAATCTTGTATGGAAGATCTTATGGAAGCGCCATAGCCCAGGAAGTGGCATCCAGACAGCTGTGGTACCGAGGCCATACTTAGGCTCTTGGTCCAAAGCAAGAATCCACTCCTCATTTCTGTAGTGTAGCCATAAAAGAAGTAGAGGATCCATCCAAGTTACCTGCCTCCAACTCAGTCTTCTTTCCTCATTTTCAAGTCTTAGATGAAAAAGCTCCATCTGCCTCGCTCTTCTCCACCCACGTCAGATCCACCTGGGCTGTGACTTCGGGCAGAGCAGCCACGTGGCTCCCTGAACTGACCTGAGAGGGGCACGCTCATCAGGTCCCTGTCCAGGGCCACTGTCCTGAGCACTTTCCCGCCAGACCTTCCTGGAGGAGCTGTGATTGAGGCATCTGTTGGACCTCGGAAGCCTGTGGGGGGCAAGGTCCAATTTGAACATCTGTCTGCCTGTGGCCTCAGTGTCCTTGAGGCTCGGGGTTAGCTGTGATGGTGTGCTGTGCGGGGCGTTGGCCTTGGTGACGGGAAGCGTGCTGGCGTGATTTGCTTGTGATGCGCTCACAAGCTGAGATGGCGGACACTTCAACACGCAGCCCCTCTCATCTTGCTAGGAGTAAACGCTGCGCAGATGTGAAGATGCTTAAGGCAGCCCTGCCCTCACGCTCTTAGCTTAATGGGGAGAACATCGACATCAATCCTAAAAAGGAGCGGTGCAAAGAAGGAGGAACCAGAGATGGGAATGGACTGTCCGTGCCTAAATCCCGCAGCAGCCAGGCCTGACTCCAGCTGAGACGTGTCCATTCTGTCCAGGTTCGTGTGTGCGGCGGGTGGGGGAGAGGATACTTCACTGCCACTATGGCAGCTTGTGTGAGGATGGACCAGCATGCAGCCAGAGAAACTGTACAACTCTTAACATTCAATACGGCATGATACCTTTCTTCGTAGGCGTTGACTCCCACACTTGTGCCCCTACCAGGCAGCCTCACAGAATGCTTGCATGCTCAATTCCTTTTTACCTAGTAGCTCTAGCATGTTTGGGCAGCTGAGGGGGTGGAATTCATGTAAACGTTCTAGGTCATCAAAAGACAACTGCTGGTTAACAGACCTAACCGTGGGGCTGGGGACAGGAGAGTGGTTGCCCAGCACACAAAAGGCCCCGGGTTCAGCCCCAGCACCACAGAGGAAACAAGAATATATGTGACCTTTGTGTTGATCTGGAGCTCAGGCTGAGATAGCTATATTTTAGAAGGAAAAAAATGTTAATAACTAGCTATCCAGTTGTACACATACAGACTGTAACTGGACAGACTCCTTAGCATGTTTCCGAGTCACCCAGGGAAATAGTTCAACGTTACAGAATGCCTGTCTGGAACTTTAGGTAAATCCTTTATTGCAGTATTGATTTTTGTGGACTAATGGAGAAGAAATCAACTTATCCTGACAGAGAAGACACAAACTAAAAAACTGTCCTTGTTGGATTTCTTGTGAGGTTTGGCTGAAAGGAGAGTAACACGTGACTTTTGTAAAAAAAAAAAAAAATTCCGATGCTGCAGTGTGTGGTGACACTTTTCCAAGACGGAGGCAAAGGATGTGAAGTTTGAGCCCAGCCGGGACAATTCAGCGACTTAGGGGAGACCCTGTCTCAAAATTTTAAAAGGGATGTTGTTATTTTAATTCTAATCAAACAATTAACTTTCAATTATAAATCAGTATTTTATTTAATCACTGTTAGTATTTTAACTTTCTCACCATATCAGAGCATCCTGTGCTTGTGCATCGGCCCAATGGCCCTCTGACACAGATGCCTGCTGCAGTACTGCCTGGGAGCCTCGGCCACAGCACACCCCCACCGGGAAAACCCAGAACTCAGAAATGCCTGTCCTTGTTCCTCCAGCGCCACTGGAGAGGGATTTGGGCCGGGGAGAGTGCTTAGAAAACCAGAGCCAAACACTTAAAAATGGCCCGGGAGCCTGGTCCTGAGAAACTACCACAAACAGAATGCTTTCCACAGATTAAATTATATTTCACTTTATGAGCTAACAATTCAATATACAACACATACATAAACACTCAAAATTTAAGACAAAGTCCTTTCATCCATTGTAAAATAGGAGTAGTCTCGAATGTAATACTAGCCCTCTACATTGAGTGCAGGACCTGCCCCCCCAACCCTCAGCAAGTTAGGAGAGAAGATGAAGGGGCTGAGCCTGGGTTTGATCCCAGTGACCCCCTGGCCAGGCCCACAAAAGGGCAAGAACGGAACGGTAGCTCATTGCAGCAGGCTGAGGACTGGATAGAAATTTGCTTTGTATCCATAGCCAGTCAAAACTTAATTAATAGTATTTTCAACAAAAATGTATCCTTTACTTTCTCTGGAAATGGACAATTTTAGTTACTTTTATGAATCTTCTGGAGAAACTTTAAGAATCTAATTACCACCTAGTTTGCAGTAGGACCTGGTTTCAATTCCTAGGATTGCGAGAAAAAGAAATTCTGAGTACTGTGTGTTGGCCTCATCATTTACTACCAAACCAAAGTATTCACCTTAAAAACAAAACTTGGGGGGAAAAAAAAACTTGGGGGAAAGACATTGTCCATAGCTGTTTCACTAAACTAGGTGTCCACTCAAATTCAAAGGGCACAAAAGGGTTTTTCAAGTTCCTTGCTCACTGTCAATACTTTCACGCACCTGTGTGTACCCAACAAAGTCTCATATAACCTGTGCACCTCGTGTCCCACCACACATACACACACACACGCACACCCCAGTGTTGTTGATCCATTAGGTATGTTTGGGAACTGCTTATACTGTGTGTGTTGTGGTTTCAAATTACTGTTTGCTCTTTTAACTTCTTAGAAGGATAAACAGTGTGGAAGCAAAACCAGTAGCAAAAGAAACCAGCATCTGGCCTACTCTTTAAGGATAATTCTTATTCAGAGTCACACATTTGTTTTTGATGATGAGCAAAGGAAAAAAAAGTAATATGCTACAAGTTAGGATTGAAAGCTGTTTTCTGCTCAGTGTGAACATTGTCACAGACTCCATCAGCAGCTTTCCTAAGCCTAGATGGGTGGAGAAGTAAAAAGATCCATCAGCAGTCTTTTCTGGTTGGAAACCAGAAAATATATAGTATATATTAGGCATATAGTCTTAAAATATATAGTATATATAGTCATATATAGTATCTTTCTGTCCTTTGTCTCTTTGAAGCCAGAGCTTCAAACACACACATGACACACACAATAAACATACAACACACTGGCACCTTAAAGGCAGAAAATGGACAATTTGCTCTCAATAAACACAGGCAGGTACAGACAAAGTTTGTCAGGTATCCTATTGCTTCATCCCAATAGTTGGGTAAGAGTTGTTTTTAATCTCTTACCTGAGATAGGGGACTGTTGCCGACAACTACCTGCAGACTGCAGGCGCAGGGGCGGGGGACACACACGTGTTGACACTGTCATGGATACTCACGTCACAAGTGGAAACATTACCTACTTAAGAAATAACTGCTTACTACTCTGAGGAAAAACTGCCCTTTTAACAGTCAAAGCCTAATCACTGTTTACTATATTTAAGTGCAATAACTACCTATTTAAATTTCTTAACCTGTAAAAATAAAATACCATATGGTCGGTCAAAAGTTGTTTGTAAAATTATAGGAATGTGATATTTGCATTTTGCCAACAAGTGTTTGATGCAAAATTGCATTCATAGTGACAGGAATAAGTCTACTGATTTTGTTTATGTATCCTTCCACTCTTGGAAGAAACCACAGTCTAAGTTTCCCTCAGCTATGGCTATTACTAGAAGGTGGGTTGGTCTGATCTGGCTGGCTGTTTCTTTTGGGAGTTTATAACTTTAAAAGCCAAACAGATAACCTGTAATCTAAGTACTGAACAACTGATTTTGTCAGATATGTTCTCAGATGGATAAAGATGAAAAGATTAAGTAAATCTCAGTCTGTATCACGATAAGAAGGTAAATCAGAAGGAAGGGAGAAAGAGAAATCTCAGAGAGAGATTTGGTATCAGTTGGTTACTTCAGTCCTCTCTCAGCTGGCCTGGTTTCTGTGCTAACACTGACTAGTTTCCTAAGCCCTGGATGAGTGGGCGAGTAAAAAGATCCATCGAGAGGTTTTCTGGGTGGAAACTCAGTGTTGTTTGTAGTATTTCTCTCTCCTATGAACTCAGCTCATAGACAAAATTTACTTAAATCCACAAATCCATGAGTTTCAGGACTGTAGGGCATTCTTTAGAACAGATTCTGAAATTACAGGCAGTCTGGTTGGAAAACTTTGTTTACTGGTTTCCAAGGACAGATTCAAATACAAAATACTTGTAGAAGAACCAGAGGAGCTGGAAAGAAGGAGAGAGACCAGGTGAAGAAGTGGAGGTTTGAGAAAGGCGGCCACGGGAGAGGACAGAGCAGGCTGCGCAGGCACAGGACAGAGCAGGGAGCGCAGGCACAGGTCCAGGACGCGCCTGGGCCACGCCAAGGACCTGACGTGCTCGCTCGGAGAGGAGCAAGGGCCAGCCGGGGCACTGACTTCCATCCACCCAGCTGTGGTCTTCCTTGAAGGGCACATTTTTGGGATCTAGAGGATCGGAAGCTCTTTGCTGGCAAGTACAGGCTTAAGTGAGAGCAGAGTGTGGTTAGTATTGCGGCTGGGGAATGAGATGCTTTCTGAATTTGCAGCCTTTGATCCAGTGCATCAAGATACACACTCTGAGAGCTGGGCTCTGCCTCAGTCAGTGATCTGTTGACCGCTTAAATATATACAATTTGAAAACTAAGCACGGCCCATTCAGGGCAGCATCCTGCGCCACTTTGGGCCTATGGAAGATGGTACCATGAGATCAAACTTACAAAGCCAAGTGACCCAACAGCAGCTTCAGGCTGGACCTGGGGAAGAGCAGAGTCAAAGAAAGTACACTGAGGCAGAGGCTACAGGTGACCAAGTGAGCTTCTGCAAGCTAGAAAGTACAAAATGAAGGGTTTCTAGAATTATCCTAAAATGCAAGATCCCTGATACCTGGCCAACGGCAAAGACAGGTGAGTCAGTTCCCCGCCTCTGACTGGGGCTAGTGTGGCAGCGGATGTAAACTAGATTGAAGAGACACTGTAGGGCCAGGGGCTTAGCTCATTGGTTCGGTGCCTGCCTTGCAAGCAAACGGTCCCAAGTTCGAGAGAGAGAGATTGGAAAGTAACAGCAGATTTGGCTAATGTGTGGACACAAGGAATGTAAGGGGGAAAGGCCTAAGGAAACGCTTGGGGTTTCAAATTTTAAACCTACTCTTAGGGAAAGCAGAGCAGAATGAGCTGAAGTTGACAGTGAGTTTTGCTACAGAAACAATGTGGATCGAAGAGGCCTGACAGGTGGGGCCCGGGTGGATCTCCTCAGGTTTCACACCCTTCACTCTTCCTGTCTCTCTTCTGGGGGATACGCCTAGCCCTGGATGAGTGTGGAGAGATTAAAAAAAAAAAAAACTCCCTCACAAATTAGCCAGGCTGAAGTCAGAAGGCAATTCCCGAGGGCTAAAATAGACAAAGACCAAGAGCTGGAGGAGCTCTGTGGCCGCCGCCAAAGGAAAGAAAAGGTCAGCAGAGAAGCGGAGAAGGCCTGTGGGCCAGCACACTGACCAGAGATCAAAGTGGCCACAGTGGGGGTTGGGCCTCTTGACGACTCCTCAAAAATGACCTTTTTCTAGAGATAAGATCTCACTAAATTATCTTCAATGGCTCCACCTCCAAGGTTCACGCGTTCCTCCTGTCTCGGCCTCCCCAGTGGATGGAACTACAGACATTGCGCCATGCATAGGTCTAGAAAATGGCCCTCTTTGGAGAACATATGCTCAGTAGACTTCGGGGAAGGAGGGGAACAGGACAGCGAGGCAGAGAGGCCGTGGTGAGAACTGCCCTCTGTCGTCGCTCTGGTAAAGGGACCCGAGGGCTGCCACCCCCGCCTCCCTTCTGACATACTAACTTTGCCTGCGTGGTCGACTCGGGGCTAACGTTGGCTTCCTGAGCACAGGTCAGTCTTTCACTGTTTTCCCTTTGCTGTGGCCTTAGCTGGGTTGTTGTTTCTTTTGAGGGAGGAAGCCTGATCGACGGGTTGGTAAACGGGCCCGAGACGGGCGCCGCTTTGGGGTTATGTTGGTGGGCCAGCTGGCGACAGTGGCAGCTCGGGCTTCGGAAAGACTGTCCCGGAGCTGAGGACCGAGGAGCCGGCGGAAAGGCGGAAGTCTCTGGTGCAGGGGCTGGGAAAGCCCTGCGCGGTTATCTGGCTGAGGCAAAGGTGGCGATGACTTCATCTGCCGAGGCGCCTCCCCGCCCGGGTAGCTGCCCTTGGCGCAGCCGGTTTGCCCGGGATAACTTTTCTTGGACGATTCGCTTCTCACTGCCTGGCGTCACAAGTCACGGGGCGGGGGCGGGGGGCGATTTGATTGATCCGTTTCTCTGGATGAGAAGTGGGAGGGGCCCTGCCCGGGAGCGCCCGCCGTCCTTCAGCCGGGCGTGCTCGGATGTTCCCTTTACAATTCTCTTAATAACATCGGAAGGCCCCTGTTACTGCATCGAAGTTGAAAAATAAAATAGCAAACTGCAGGTCGGCAGGCCCTGGGGAGGAGCCGGCCTTTGGGGGTTCCGGCTTCGGGCGCGGGAGCTGCCCGCGCGGCGCGGAGGGGCCCGCGTGTGGCCCGGCGTGCCGGCGCGGTGTGCCCGGTGTGCGCGGTGTGCGCGTGCCTCCGAGCGTGCGGGCTGCGCGCGTGTGCGCGACGAGGTGTCCGGGAGGCCGCCGAAGAGGCTCCTTTGTGGAAGGCGCGCGGCGGTCCCAGGTCCCGGCGCCCGCGCAGGGGAAGCCGCGCGGCGGGGCTCGCAGGGTGGGATGCGGCGCGGAGGCGGCGGGCGGCGGGAAAGGGCGCGCTGCCCCGGGCGGCCGGCGCGGGAGCTGCCGGGGCCGCGGCGCTGTTACCTGAGCGGCGGCCCCGCCCCGCGCGCCGCCCTGCCCCCTCGCGGTCCGGGCGGCGGGGCCCGCAGTGGCCGGGCAGAGGCGGCGGCGCCGGGGCCGCGGAGCGGGCACGCCGGCTGCGGTGAGCGGGACTTTGTTCGGGAGGGTCGCGGGAGTAGCGGCCGGGGTTGGGATGGCTTTGCGACCTCTCGCCGCCGGGTGACGGGAGGCCGCGGGTGCCTGGCGGTGAAGCAGCGCCCGGTGCCTGGGCCGAGACGCGCGGCCGACTGCGCCTTCCTGAGACCCGAGTGCGTCCTGGCCGTCGGGACGACGGGAGCGCGGGTCTCCGGGAGCCGGCGCTGGCCTGTGACAGCGGGCGCGGGGCCGGGGTCGGCGCTGCGGGCTGGGCACTGCCGTTCCGGCCCTCGCACACTTTCCCGGGAAGTTCCCGGCCCCCGCGGCGCCCGCTGCGTGCAGGTGAGCGGGGGAGGCGGGTGGCCGGGCAGGCGCCCGGAACGCGGCGGGAGCCGGCTCCGGAGGCCGGGTTCGGCTCTGGAGGCCGGGGTTCGGCTCCGGAGGCCGGGGTTCTCCCCGTGCGCTCTTCTCGCCGCTTTGCACGGACGCGCGGGCGCCCAGACGCAGTGCGTTTTCCTGGCGCCCGTGATCCCGGCCAGGGACACAGGAGGTGTCGCCCCACACAGGAGAGGGGTCGTTCTTCGTGCGGTGCTGCGACCTGGGGCCCAAGGACAGGACCCAGACGCCCACCCCTAGATAGTCCCCCCAGACCCCACTGTTGGGAGCCTCGTGTGGCCCGGGACGTGGGGGTCGGCGCGGCGTGGGAGCGCGGGGCCGGGACGTGCGGAGCGGCCGGGCGGATCCCAGGGGCGCAGTGACTGCTCCGCAGGCCTCTGCGGGAGGACGGCGGGAGTCAAACCTTTCCCGGCCCGCTGTCCGCCGTGTCCCTGCACGCCCCGGCCTCGGGTGGCCTGGGAGCTGCGCGGCGGGGAGAGGGGGGGGCGTCGGTCCCCGCAGTGAAGTGCCCCTGCCCGGCCCGGCCCCCGCCTGCCACGCGTCGCCCCCGAGGACCGCTGCCGGGATCCTGGGGCGCTTTGGTGAGGGCTGGCTGGCCGCGGAGTTGGGGCCGGAAGGAGGCGGTAAACCTGCAGCTCGCCAAAGGCTCTGCGTCCAGAAATCATGATTTGCAAACAATCGTGCCTCGGCGCCCCTCTCTTTAAGAGCCAGTAGTTTGCGGTGAAACCCACCCTGAGGCGGCCGTAGTCCCCTCTGCTGACCCACAGCCCTCTTCCTGGAATGAGTCGCGAGCGTCTCTCTCTCTCTCTCTCTCTGTCTCTCTCTCTCTGTCTCTCGAGCATCTTTTGGCACGCGTGTGCCTTTTCTCTCCCCTTGGTTTTGGGACCGTGAGAGAAGAAATCGAAAATGTGCTTTCAGAAACGGGCGCGCAGGGGCGTCTTGCTGGGGCAGCCGCCAGTGTTTGGGCGATGTGAAAATTAAACACGCTGTTGAGGACGCGAGGTCCTGGGCTCCTTCCTGCAGGCGACCCAGCTCAGGTTCTACTGGGGCAAGAGACTTCAGGAGAAAGAAGTCAGCGAAGTGATAGCAAAAATTCTACATTTTAGCATTGCCAGAAGGGTCCGCTCTCTCCCTTCTCTCCCAGATAAAATGACGTTCTGTGTTGCTACGCCCTTCTTCTAACGTGACTTGCTGTGCTCCCTGCCCCCTTCATCTTCAGGATCCTGTAGGCCAGCGCTTCCTGTCCCTCCCTCATCTGTGACATGTCAGGAATCAAGGAGGAACACCCCCACACACACTGGTTTACTTTTGATTATTGCCGGTAGGGGTGAGGGTGAGCGAGCCACTGGACCTCTTTAGGAAAACCCGGGGCTCTAAGCCCACCCTCAGGTCCCATTCGCGCAGCCCCCTCTCAGCACCGCCCTGCTCAGCACTCTGAGCGTGGCAGACAGCCCTGTCTCTAGAGCCTGACAGGCAGTTCACCCTGAATTGAGTAGACTCAGCCTCCCTGTGCTGAGGAGGGGACGGCCTGCGTGGGGATGCTAGATAGGAACCCGCTGTCTCTGTCCTGGGGAGATGGATGGACGCTTACTTCCCAGACAGACTTGGGGCTGATCTTGTTGTCCCTCAGTATTGCCAGCTGTGCGATCCTTAGATTCATCTGAGATTCATCTGTCCAGCCTGTGGCATCACCTGAATTTTTCTAGTGGCCCTGAGAGTAATGTCGCCTCTTTACTGTGGGCTGCTACAGAGAAGCTGGAATGTTCTTGGTAGGCATCTCATGTGACGGCAGAAAGTTAGATTCTGTCTGTGCTGTCCTCTGCCCAGCACCCTTTGACACTGGAGATCCTGTCAGCCTTCACGTGAGGTGGTAAAGCATCCACACTTGCTGGTAACTGTTCATCAGAAGCCGTTGGGGGCTGAGGAGCCTTGAACCTTGGGAAGCTATTAGCCACCCAACTTGTCAAGGACAGTGGGGTACATTTTCCTTTGTTCTCGTAACTGTTTGTTTGTTGAGACAGAGTCTCACTGTGTAGCCCAGGCTGGCCTCAAACGTTCCTCTTTTAATTTCTAAAAATAGCATTCTTTCTAAAGAAGGAGTGGTTAGAGTCATCCCAACAGAGGGTAATGCACATCACATTTTCTTTGGCAAGCTTCTATCTGGTACAGTATTTTTGTCCAGAGCACAGTGCCCAATACTGAGGCAACACTGATGAGTTTTGCTTTCTAGGTCAGGAAGTTTTTTAGTTTAGTACCTTTCAGAACAGAACCCAGGTCACATACATGCTAGACAAGTGCTTTACCCCTGAGCTACACCATTCTTAAGGATAATACATAAATATGTCAGCATATCTGGAATGAAGGTGAATCAGAAGATTCACAACTCTTCCATACATGATATTTTCTATACGACAGTATTTTAAAGTATGTGAGGATAAACTGCCAAAATTACCTGTACAGTCTTGAAAAAAGAAGAGTTCAAATATGACTATAAACTGTAATTGACAGTGAGTCATTTGCTTTCAGGGTGCCAGCCATGAAAACAGCCTAGTTATGCCCCTAATGATAATTACGAAAACTCCTTCTGAAAGCTGGTTGTATCTCAAATGAACTGTCAGTGTGGTGCATACTTTGGATTTTACTGGAGAGATTCTCTAGTGGGGATCGTTGTATCACAGCGTTATTGTACTTAGTGCCACTAACTTATACTAAAAATGTTCATAATGGTAATGAAGTATCCAGTTAATAGTTAGAAATGATATTTTCTATAGATATGTAAGCAATTTTCAAAACTTAAATTTTCAAAGGCTGGGGTGTAACTCAGTGGTAGGAGTATATACTTAGCATGTGTAAGGCCCTGGCTTCAACCCCCTGCGTCTAAGACAAAATTTAAAACCTTAAGTATTGAAATGTTTTATAAAAATATTTGTTCTTATAATAAAACCACTTGCTGTGTAATCACAGATTATTGAAAAAGGACAAATCTCACAACCTAAAAACTTTGATAGCAGAAAATAGAAATATTGAAAGTCTGTTTCTAAGCCAGCTGTGACTCATATCTGTAGTCCGGGAGTCTGATGTAGGCGGATCATAATTTCAAGGTCAGCCTGTGTAACTTTGTCAGACCCTGTCTCAAAGTAACGTTTGGACAAAGGGCTGGGGTGTAGCTGAGTTGTAAAGCACTCGGTGAGCATGTACACGATCGTGGGTCTAATACCCAATGCTAAATATGTGTATATAATTGAGTTCTAGTAACCAGGAGTAGCTTGGCATTCTATCTAGGAATCCAAACATATTTTAAAGCAAATATAAAGCCTGTACAGGGAAATCATATACCCCTATATGCAGTTATTGTATGCCAAGCAGCCTGGTAAGGACTGTACATATATGAGCTCATTTATACAAACCAGGGAAACTGGCATATCCTCATTCTGTAGATGGAGATGTTGAAATGTAGGTTGAATAACCCACCTCTGCTCAGCCTGCACATCTGGAAAGTGGCAGAATTGAAATAGACTGAGGAGAAGCAGTCTATTTCAAGAATCTCCACTCTCCCTCCCTGGGACTCCTGACTTTTATATGGTTCTATGCAAAGCATCTCCTGCTGTTGACTTAGCAGTGTCACACAGTTTCCCCGTGCGTAATCTGGCACTGTTTGGCCAACTTGTGTTTGTAAATCTGGGCTGTGTCAGTAGTGCTATAAAGGGACAGCTGTACTCAGAAGTCCTGTGTGAAAAGCCCCTGCGTGTGGTGCTTTGTGATCCAGAGAAAACGTTCCCCAGTCCGCTTCTCAGCAGGTGGGGTACTGTCTTCATCAGCACACCCCACACACTCTCACATGTACTCCTGCTAGAGAAATGTACTCGTTTTAACCTTGTTTCACATCAGGTCAGTAACAACTCAAAGCCAAAAAAAGAATCTAAAGTTCCACAGAGATAGGAACTACCCACACGAGTGAGTGTGTCGTGTGGGTAAGGGCTGGGCCTGTGGCAGACGTGATAAGGGGCAGCATGTCCTCGTGTGTGTCTCTGCTTTGCCAATAGTGTCTGACAAGCAGAAACGGTATAAGGCAATATCTGAGGGTTTCCACAGGGTGGCTCAGCTAGAATCCACGGCGACACCTCTAAAAGGCTGAAAGAGGTCATCGAAGCTGAACACCCTAGTGGTACAGATGAGAAAACCGAGGTCTAGTGAGACAGAGTGGCCCGTGTAGAATGGTGGCCAGAAGGGTCCTGTGCAGACCTGGGCCGTGCCCTCCTCGTGCTTGCCGTGCTCCCTTCTGTTTGGGGGAAAGCTGTGTATCAGGCAGAGGCATGGGGGACGAGGTGGCCCTGACTCCGGGGAAATGAGCTAAGCCATTATTTTGTCACTGTGTTGGATGCCCCACCTATTGTCTACAAGGTAGAAGATGCCGTTTGACCGAGTGATTGGAGGAGGCATGTCCAGACTGGAAAAAGGCAGGGTCACTAAATGTCTCATGCTTCAGCAATCTGGGCAGTCTCCCTAGGGGTTGGGTATCCCTCACCCAAAGAGAATGAACCAGTTGGCGCCCTAGTAGTTTACTCAGAAAATAAGGAGTACTTGCTGAACCTATAGCAGGCTCTCAGGAAACACGCACTGCATTGATTAATATTATTGCCGTTGGTTTGGCGTTGTTTGGGGGAAAATTTGGTTTACATTTAGAAAATGCTAGTTCCTTTTCATGCCCCCCTGGGATGTGCTCTTTTGTTTTAATGTCCACTGCCGTGAGGAGGAGGGGCTTCTGTAGGGAAAGTCAGTGTGCAAATGTTGGCCTGGACTGATGTTCAACTTGTTTTATCTTGACAGGTTTAGGAGTGGACACACAGCATAGTTGCCTTTTTTTCTGGGAGCTGACTCGCCCTTGCAGAAGTATGACACAAGTCTGATGTTTGTGTCTGCCTCCACGAGGCCAGGGAATCATCTCCATAGAAGGCAGCAGTACTATGCATGTTATGAATTGTGTCTCGCTGGCCAGTGATAAAGAAAATGGGAATATCGCCACAGCAGCTGGATTCATGATCGGGCAGACATCACCCCCGTCTCTTCCGTCTCCTCCTCCCCCTCCGCCTCTACCATGTCCATACTCTGGGGGAGACGCCTGCCCCTCCCTGACCCCGCCCCCACCCCCTCCGCTCCCCCAGGGGCCTCCACCCTCTCCAGGACAATCTCTAGCTCCCCAGGAGAACAGCTATGGCACCCTGGGGAAGAGGAAAAGAATGAGGAGTTTTTATTGGAACACCATCCCAGAGGAGCAAGTTCGTGGCAAGACCAACATCTGGACCTTGGCTGCCAGGGAGCAGCACCACTTCCAGATCGACACAAAGAGCATCGAGGAGCTCTTTGGGCAGCAGGAAGACGTGGCCAAGTCTTCAGTCTCCAAGAGAGGAGGGGCCCTGAGCTCATCCTTCAGGGAGATCCGAGAGGAGGTAAGGCTGGCTTCGTGTGCCGTGTGCTGCACTGCTCGGCGTCGGGGGTGTGTTTCAGACAGTGCCAGGCATCACTCGGCAATGAGAGAAGGCCGGTGGTTGTGCCCTGCAGATGGGAGACAGGCCTTCCGTGAGGAATGCGGGCTGAGCCGTGAAGCGCAGGGTGTGCGCACTGCATCCTCCCGGCGTCCAGGGGGACTGCGACCTCATGCAGAGAACATGCTGGTTGGAGGCCCTGGCCCAGCCTCTCAGCACCGCCCTGCCTCCTGTGCATCTGCTGTAGTGTCCCTGGGTGGGACAGTCACTCTCAAGTCCAGGATCATTAGTATCCACAGAAACAGAAACTTGGGGATCTGGGATGAGCCGAAGGTGTGTGGCATCAAATGCCTCTTGTTAAATGACTACTAGAGAGCTTTAGGATTTTCCCCTCCAGTTTGTGCTTAACAGTGTTTTGAGATGTCTTCTGTTCCTCAGACCCTTGAATTAAGTTGTGATCGTGGTGAGAAAGAGACTTCCAAAGACCAGAAGCATAAAGCTGTTTTCAGATAGGCGATATAAGAAGCATATTTCCAGTTAACACTCGATGTCTTACTGCAAGGGTGGGAAAATAAGCTATTCCATGGCAAAAGTTCACTGAGGCATCCCAGAGCTACAGATCACTGAATATTACAGAACCAAAAGTTGGGCCAGGGATTTAGCTCAGTGGTTCCTTGCAAGTGCAAGGGCTCGGGTTCGATCCCCGGTAACCACATACAACAATGCCAGGTGTGGTGGCTCAAGCCCACCAATAATCAGGACCACATATCACAGTGCCGGGCATGGTGGCTCATGCCTGTAATCCCAGCACTCGAGAAGCAGAGGCAGGAGGATTGCCAGGAGTTCCGGGCTCATCTGGGCTACATAGTGAGCTCAGGGCCAGCCTGAACTATAAAGTGAGATCCTGTTAAAAAAAAAAAAAAAAAAAGAACCAAAAGTTGCACTAATCTGTTAGTCTGTATCCTTATTTCAGACACATGGTAGTAGTTAAGATACCTTTCCTTGCTAATAGAAATAGCTAGGGAGCCAGGGATTAGAAGGAAAGCATACCAGAGTGGAAGGAGGGAGATAAGGGAGAGAGAGAAGACAGCAACATAAATCCTTTGTTTTTTAATCTGTTGTGAAGGAGCAGAAAAAGTAGGTCATTGATGGAGCCGTGTAGATACCGGAGGGCAGGGCCTTGTGTTGTGGTCCTCACTATGCATTACTGAGCTCTTGAGCCAGCAGTATTGACCTCTTTTCTCTCTCTGGCTCAGGAACCTGTTAACTCCTCTTTCCTGACTCACTTGAGGCCCGTGGTAAGGCTGGTTATGTGGGTCCCAATTGAATTCACTAAGTATATTTATTAAGAAATGCAAGGAACACAGGGATTAGGGTTTTGTAATTGTAAAATAAACCATGCAGTGAATTGGAGAAGGAAACCGTCAGTAAAACTGGGGGTGCCCCCTTCAGTGCTGACCACGGGCTTTCCTGTCTCTTCCTTTTATGCCAGGTCTCATTATTTCTTCCGGTGTCCTTTTGCTGTTGGAAGAAGCATGAAGTCATTTCCTTAGTGCCCCAGCCTTCGCTCCCACTTCCAACAGAGGTTCTTTATTGTATAGCGGTCCCGTCTGGCTGCTGTGTCCCAGCTCTCCTTGCTGAGCTCGGGACGTGGAGGTTAGGGTGGGACGGGTGCGTGTGGGGATGGGCCTGTGTCTCGGGGAAGCCCTGGGAGCAAAGGGCTGGCTCTGCACGTCCCTGGGGAGGCAGCCGTCAGCGGCGAGCAGGTAGCGCCCGGGGGGACTGGGAGAGGGATCTCAGTGTACCGTGGGCAGCTTGCCGCTTTGTGTTTGTGATCAGGTTTGTGATTGCGGGTCCTTGAGAGAGGGAGGCCATTCTGTCTCAGCCATGGGTGGCAGAAGCAGAAGTCGCTGTTCCATGCTAGAACTAAAATTTAGAAAAATGTCTTCTTGTCTTCTTCCACCCTTGCTCTTTAGGTGGATTTTTCCTTTAAGTTCTGTTTTTAAGAATTTTTTCTCATTAAGATTATTTTTTCCCCTGATGTTGGGAATTAGATCCAGGGCTTCCTCCATGCTAGGCAAGCGCTCTACCTCTGAGCTACCTCCGCAGTTTTAATGTGTATTTTAATTGTCAGACGTATATAGAGTTTACAACTGTAGCTCTGTTTAACCCCACAGTTCAGTGGTAATAAGGGCGTTCATATTGTTGTGTAACTTCCTGTACCATCTTCTCATTGGGCAGAATCAAAACTCCACCCACTAAGCAGTCACTGCCTCTTCTCCCTCCCTGCAGCCCTTCCAACGCTGTCTGTACTGTGTTTTCCTTATCCGTCCGTCCACTGGTGGATGGCTGGCAGCCTTCACCTCTGTGCATAGTGCCGCTGTGAACACTGCACTTTCGACACTTGGGGGACGGAGAGAGATGACAGGAAAACAGCAAGACGAGTGTCAGAGCTGGTCTTATCTGGCAGCTGTCTGTCCTCGTGAGAAGTAGCTCAGATGGACCCCTTCAGGTGCATTCTTCAGACAGCACCGGAGAATCGAGATTATCTCAAATTAGTCTCTATATTTTGTGTTATCTTCAGCACAGCCAGAAGTATTAGATATATTTTTCCAGTAAAAGAATATGGTACATGGGCCAGGGAGTTAGCTCAGTGGTTCTGGTGCCTGTCTTGTAAGTGCAAGGGCCTGGGTTCGATTCCCAGGCAACCACATATAATACTGGGCATGGAGACTCATGTCCAGCAGCAATCAGTACCACATACCACAGTGGCAGGTGTGGTGGCTCACGCCTGTAATCCCAGCACTCGGGAGTCAGAGGCAGGAGGATTGCTGTGATGTGAGTTGGAGGCTGAGCTCAGGGCCAGCCTGAACCACAAAGCGAGACCCTGTCTCAAAAAAAAAACAATATGGTACATGATATTTTCTTTCCTCACAGATTTTCTTCCAAAGAGGTCATAGCTCAGCAGTTGTACAGTCTGACAAAGATCAGTAATACATCATCTACCTCAACCTGCAGTAAGTGGAGTCTAAGGTGGAAAGTAATAGTGCTCACCTCCGTCCAGGTGGCCTGGAGAATGTGCTGAGCAGCGGGTTCAGCAGAGGCCCGGTTCTGAGCCGGGAATCGCAGTGTCAACGTGTTACAACACAGGCTATAATTGCAGAGGATCAGATTGTCCCCTTGTACTCTCGTGGCCTCCCACAGAAGTGATCTAACTTTATGCCATTGCCTTGTACTTGAAAGGGCTTAGAAAGCATTACAAATAAATTCCATTTTATTCCAGAAAAAGAATTTGCTGCAATGTAAGGGAGATTTGGGTATGGGAATGGCTGGGCTTGGGAACAGACAAAAAGTAGTAAATGTGAATGTGTAGTAGCGGGAAGCGAGGTAGTGAAATATTACTATCCTCCTATCTCTGTTACCTAAAAATTAACTTGCAGAGTCTACAGGTGTGATGGCGCAGTGATAAATAAGCAATGATAAAGTAATTTGAGATAACACAGAGGCGTATGGGGGATCATAATGAGAGGACTCTGCTCAGAGTCACCTTCCCTCCCAAGTCTGCCAGTCTCACCCTGCGGACCCAAAGCACTACACATCCGCCACAGGTGTCCCTCTGCCCTCCATCCTCAAACTAGCATCAGCCTCGCTCATGTCTCCCTATGTCATCCGAGCAGCTCCTAAGGGTAGGGGTGTGCCTTAGCTATTTGGTTTCCCCCAAAAGGAATTAAAGGGAACTAAGGGGGCAAAACTGAGACAGGGACTGTCTTCCAGGTTGCAGGAGCTCAAAAGTGCAGTAGCAGGAAGGCCGGAGGCATCGAAACACTTGCAGTCATCCCTGAGATGTCCACAGCTAAATGGGCCTGGGTTCCATGAGTAACTAAAGGAGCTGACTGGAAAGAGAGAAGGAGGGACGGGGGAGGGGCGTTGGTGCTTCATGGCTACAGAGCGTCCAGACGTGAATGGTGGTGCTGGCTACACAA
The DNA here is from genome assembly GCA_004026965.1 of Petromus typicus. Taxonomy (NCBI): domain Eukaryota; kingdom Metazoa; phylum Chordata; class Mammalia; order Rodentia; family Petromuridae; genus Petromus; species Petromus typicus. The sequence continues at coordinate 3,065 of PVIR01007552.1, read as the reverse complement.
CAGTAGGAAGGCACCTCAGCCCGCTGCATGTACACTCCAAAATGGTTGTGGCGGTAAATGTCATTTGTAGTTTACCAAACCAAAAAGTGTTTCTTCTTCTTGGGAGGCAGATTTTCTAATGGGTTGAAGTTCAGAGAAACTGCAAGAAGTGTAGCTGCAGAACATGGCTGAGCTCACGCAGGTGGACAGATACAACAGGTGGGGCGCGGCCATTCGTGCCTCAGCTCCAGCAAGTCAGTGCTGCTCACTCAGTGTCTCAGAGGACACGAGAACAATCCCACCACCTTGGGGACCCTTTGGGGACATTGGTCTTCTAGCCAGGTCCACTTAATGTCTGGCAAGAAACCCTTGAGACACGTAGAGTGCACGACCTTATGTCTTCTTGTTTTCAGCTCCTGGTTCCCTCTGTCCTGCGGGATGGCTACTGGCCTGAGCACGGCCGTCTGTTCCCCCTGGTCTTGCCAGTGCAGCCCTGACTTAAGGGAATGGAGGCCCTGCTGCATGCTCACAGGGTGGAGTATGGTGGCCCGAGCCAATGGAAGACGGAGAGAGTGCATTCCCAGGCCGGGCTGGCTTATCCCTGTGTGGGCCAGTCCGTGCCCTCTGACCTCTCGGCTTGTGCAGCCGGGAGGCCTCGGCACTGCTCCATAGGCAGGTGCCATTGTCTGGGTGATTCAAGAGCTCTGCCCAGAGCCCCATGGATTCGCTGCCAAGTGGCCCAACTCAGCAGCATTTGGGAGGCAAGATAAGCTGGAGTAAACGACACATGCAGTGATAGCCCTCTTCAGAGGAGTTGAACACACACTTTACAGCCTCGCTTAGAAGGACCGGGTCTGATAAGGTGACAGACAGACTTCTCAGGCACCAGGCAGACCTGAGGCAATGAGGGAAGGGCTGCAGTCGGCCCAAGGTTGGCCTCCTCAGTTGGTCATCTCACCAGCACAGTTTGTGCCCAGGGTTGAGCTGTTTTCCCTGCAAGAAACTGTTAAGTTGTGGCGGTTGGCCCAGCAAAAGGACTGATCACCAGTTTGCTATTGCTGTAGGCAGTGGTGTCCTGTGGTGGCCATGGTGGCCAACCCTTCTGCACTGAGGACTGGGCACAGGAGAGAAAGCATTTTTCACCCAGCAGTCCTACAGACAGCTCTGTGGCCATCAGGGACTTGACAGGGCACTGTAGGTGGCTTCTTTCTTTCTTTAATTCTGAGACAAGTTCTCATTAAATTACCAAGTCACCCAGGCTGAGCTCGAACTCACCAACCTTCTGCCTGAGGCTCCCACAGCGCAGGGCTTGCAGGGACTGCAGGAGCGCAGCACCAGCTCAGCAGGGTGCCTGCTTTCTGCAAGCAGGCCTCTGTGAAAACGGGTGGGAGGACAAGGCTGGTGTTTACCCACCACATCTGTAGGAAGCTGAGGGAAGCTCACAGGAACCACAGCGAAGAGGAATCCGAGAGACCGAGGCAGCACTTCTGTCAGTGCGCTGGAGAGAGGTTAGAAAGTGCTATCTCTGGGGCTCCGTTTCCTTATCTGTCAAATAAGGGTAATGAGAGTTATGATTTTCATCACTTTTCCATTAACAATGGCTATGGACCTAGGCCAAGTGTACAAAGCCCCAGAGGCGGAGGCAGGACTGGATGAGAGAGGGTGGGAGGCCGCTGCCATCAAGGTTAAATACTGCAGGAGGTGTCAGTTTAATGTGAGAAATTGAAAACAAGCTGTCTTTCCCTTCTAGGGCTCGGTGAAGCACAGGGAGCTTTTCAGATAGGGAGATAGGTGTGTAACTAGGCCGTGTGCAAATTCAGACTTGTGGCCTTTTAATTTATGAATTACAATCCTGAAAACGATTTTCTGTTGTAACAAATTGAGCTTTTCTTGTTGGCGTGAGCTTTCCTCTTTAAAGGTGTTAGTGGGATGGGTTTTACTTTCCTTCTTTCTTTCTCCCTCCTCTCGTCCCTCCCTTCACGCTGAACTCCAACCGCATCTCTGAGGGAGGATTCTCATCCAAGTCTGCTTTTCCAGCCAGGGAGTTTATTTTCTGGCTGGGAGGTGATGGTGCTAACGTGAAATAAACCCCTAGGTTAGTAAATAATGTGATTGTCTAAGATTAGCCTTCAAAAGAAAGCAGCCACACTGTGGTAAAAATGTCACCTTACGGCCAGGAAATGACATTAATGTTGGTTAACAGTCTTGCTGCTTATAAATTTAGAAGCAAACCCGGAGATCAGGAATTTAGCCTGAAATCTGACTCCGTGTTGTTCACAATGAGCAGTTGAAACCTGTGACAGCCCAAAGCTGGGTTTTGACGGTGATTAGAAGAGCTGTACCGTGTTTCATGAAGTCAGAAGATGCTATCTTTTGTAAGATACCGCCTGTTCCAAGGATGTTCAGTCATGAAAAGAAATGATGTGTCTTAGATTTGGTGAAATGTGTACGACACAGGAATTTTCTTTTTCCACCTTGCGTAGATGAGCTAGAAGGCACTTTGGGAAAGAATGCTTGATTACTGTGCGAAAAGCCCTGAGTTCTGTCCCAGCACTGCAGGAAAACGTCCTGAGCACACAAAATGCAGACCCCTCCTACTTCCCCCTAAAAGGGCTGTTGGCGTTATGATAATCTTTTTCAATTAACAAAATTTTTCTTTAGAAAAAAATTGATAATTTTGTGATATTTCCAAAAAATAATAGTATTGATCCCTTTACATCTGTAAATCAGGATTGGACCCAATTTGCAGTATTCTCAGAGTTATTTTTTACAGTCTCAATTCAAATCTCCTAAGATACTTGCTCTCCTAATATATGTGTTTCCAAATTGAGACTTTTAAGGGTGGATGATATTATTTCAAAAAGAAAATTTAAGTAAAAAAATACATATATTTAAAATTACACGTTAAAAGAGACATTCATCATTATTCTCATTAAGGAAATATGTGACAAAGTTTTGGAAGATGCTAATTTAATATTTATAACACTACTGATCAACAGAATCACATATTGATAATTATTTCTTTTATAGATTAGTATAATACTTTGACAGGCTTCTGTTCTCATCTTGCCAATTCTTTTGTTTGT